>CM024757.1:89819809-90046548 GCA_014218235.1 Colocasia esculenta
ATCCGAAAGGACAATCTAGACTCTTGAAGACATGTTGAGGGCGTGTGCCTTGGATTGGAAGGTGACTGAGGAGTGACATTTACTTTTGTGGAGTTTGCCTACAATAACAGTTTTCATGCAAGTATAGGTATGGCCCCAGTCGAGTCTTTGTATGGTAGCCCTATAGATCTCCTTTATGTTGGGAGGAAGCTGGAGACAGGTAGTTGGTTGGACCTAAGATTGCAAGAAATGTCTAGCAGGATTCAGCTAATCAAGCAGAGATTAAATGCAGCCTAGGACTGACAGAAAAGCTATGCAGATAATAGATGGAAGGATTTGGAGTTTGAGGTGGGAGAGCATGTTTCCTTAAAGGTCTCACCTACAAAGGGGGTAATCAGATTTGGTCAACATGGAAATTGAAACCCAAGGTTCTATTTGAAATCTTGAAGAAGGTTGGAAATGTGTCTTACCAATTGGCATTACCACCATCTATGGAAAACATTCATCTGTGTTTCACATTTCTATACTAAGGAAGTATGTACGGGACCCATCTCATGTATTAACTATAAGCCGTGGAGTTGCAGCAAATTATCCTTTGAGGAGCAACCCATAAATATTTTAGACCACAAGGTTCAATTTGAGATCCAAGAGAATTCCCTAGTGAAAGTCTTATAGAGGAATTTGTTCAAGAAGAGGCAACATGGGAGCTTGAAGAAGGAATGAAGATGAAGTACCCACATCTTTTTGGTGAGTTTTCTTAGATGCAATCTTTGAGGACGTAGATTATTTAAGAGGGAGAGAGTGTGGTGCCCTAAATTTTATTCATAGATTTAAATTATAACTGCTATCTATTTGATGTGCATTTACAAATTTATGTGAATATGTATGAATATTTAGGATTTTTTTTGGGTTGTGTCGACCTATGTTGTTGACGACAACATCGTGTGCTGTCAACAACATCGATAGACGTCAATTGTGGGTAGATGACAATAACCTTGTCGTCAATTCCTACGGTGCAGACCACAGAAATTTCACGATCCAGTTCTAGTGTGGTTAAGGAAATGGGTAAAATCTTCGGTAACGGCTAGAGCATGACTCCTACCTTCTCTAGACCAACTAAGGGAAGACCAATCCTTTTTTTATAAAAGGGTTTTTAGCCACCTTATTCCCGTTTTTGAAGTCTTCCCAAGTCTCAAGGAGGAGAAGAGGAGAAATCCGGAGTTCTGATCTTCATGGGGTTCAGTTCAAGCATCTTCAAGTTAGGATCTGTGCCTTTGAGGTTGAAGGTGGTCTCCAACGTGCTGTTGGCATAGGAGATCGTCTTGCTGAGGATTTAACCTCGGAGAGAGAGAACCATCTGGGTTGGCCAAGGTGGGTTTTAGAGGCAAGTAACTAAGGGATCAGGTTTCCAACCCTAGCTTCTACCTTTTTATAATTTTTCCATGATTTTAGAAATAAAAACAACAGTCGGATTTGGGGTTTGTATAGGTTCTGTCATCTGTCAGGTAACGGTAACCTTGACTACCATCAAGGATGAACTTAACGTCAATCCCTTTTCCGTCAACTGAACTTAACGAAACCCTATTGTCGTCAAGTTCTTCTATTTACTATTTTTTTTCTTGTTTTTACTTCTGGATATATCTTTGTGTCAGACTTTGAATGGACTTTCTATGTGATGTGTAGGGTTAAGTAAGTTAACTCCGTACCAGCTACAATTTGGGTTATTTTTTGTCATCATCCAATATTAGGGTATTTCTGAAATATGTAATTAAGCAGGGATTAAGAAGAAAATTTGTATGTGAAGCATATATGTGATAAAAATCAAAATTTCTATGTAGAAAACATGTAGGATTGTCACACTGTGATGGATTTGTAACCAGATATGACCATTTTATGTAATTTCCATGGCTGATTTGCTATAATCAATAGCACATTTTAAATTTCGTAAATAGTTCCTGAGTTCTGAAAATTTTGAGATTTTAACCAGTGAATGAGCATGATGTGCATTCATTAAAAATACTAAAGCTGTTTGACAGTTGGCTTCAGCTTGGTGAATGTTTCTTTCTTTATACTAGTACTTAGATTAATATGGAATTAGTGTGAATATCAGAAAATTATGAAAAATTACCATTTTAATACATGACAATAGGGGCACATTTTCCAAAATTTTGTGAAATTTTATGTCTGTAAACTATTTAGGTTTGTTATCATCATATGAAAGGTGTTATTAAATAGGTTTGTGGGAAATTCTCAGAAGTACAGCATGTGATCCATCTAAAATATGTCTAGTTATGTTTTTTTTTTTGGTCGGTCAACCAAAGGGAATGAATAAATAATAAGGAAAACAAATACATAGGGATTGAGCTAAGCAGCTCAATATGTCTATGTTATGATTAGAATATATGTATATGATTTGGGTAGCATGCTATGATGCATTTGAATTTGTAAATTCACATATAATTCAGTATTCGCCATAAGACACTACCACTATAGAAGTGATTTGGAATAGGACCATGTAATGCCCCTATGAAAGTGTTCAATATGTATATGTTTCTGAGGGCACGAGAAGAAATCCTGGAGGTGAACAAGTACCACTAGTAATGGTGAGGAGAACTTCCCCCGGTTCTGCGCAGTAACTTAGACTCTATCACTGTCTGCCTAGGTGATGAGTATATGTTCATATGTGTATGTGACTTCTAATGGGTGGTTTGGGCTATGTCTTGGCAATTTGTACATATGTATATGTCATTTGATATGTTTTTGTTTAAACATCAGCATGATTAGAATATCATACATGTCTTATTTCCTTTCTGCTAAATGCTTGATAGTCATGCTCACTTATGTAAACTCTTGAAAACATGTATACCTTGTACACCATGTTGATATTGAAACTTTGTTCATCATGATCAGATCTGCAACCACTTGCAAAGTAAAGATTAAGAAGTTAATGTAATGTCTTTATCTCACGTCTTAGACAAGTATCCATTGTATGTGAAAGTTTGATTAAAGATATATTTAGCGTATGTTACATTATAAGTAGTATGATCGTTGAAATCAATATGCATTAACATGGTTAAAAATATAGTATATGTTAGGTTGTAGTCTATTTTTTGGTTGCCAGGTCTTCGTTTTAGACTCGTACTTGCTTAACATTTCAGGTGAAGTTGTGGATTTCGAGGTTATTGTAGCAGGATGGATTCGAAGCGTGAGGATTAGATTTGAGTATTGAGTGACCTTTGTATGTGAGGAATCCTTATGTTATAAACTTTTTAATTAAACATTAACAGTTGTGGACTTTCTATGGATTATGGACCTGGATGTTAAGTTGATGCGATTGATTTTAATTTCCGCTACTTTGGTATTCATTTATGAATGACTCACCTGCATTTGATATTTGTTGGGGTGTGTTCCCCGTGTAGCATGTCACTTGGACTCGATGAGAGTTGGTATAATTAAACCGGGTCTAAGCGGGGGTTATAATAGTGGTCGCTATTAAAATTGAATTGGGATGACCTATATGGACTCTTTCAAAAAAATTTATTCAAATTGAATTCGACCCTTAATCGCGATGGACATGGTCAACACGTTTGTGAATTTCTGAATTTTGTTTTTGGAAACTTGCCAAGCTAAATATGGAAATTGAATCGCGACGGGGTAACTGACGCGTTTCAGAAGAGGCAATAAGCATTTCCAAAAATGAAATAAGGAAATTATTGAGAAATATGAAAGTTCAAAATCGCGATGCCATGACCCATGCGTTTAAGGCAATCGATGCAGGATAATTGATTGTTGGGTCTACAATGATCTGAATCGCGACAGCTAGGTCCAACGCTTTAATGATCAATCGGTATAGAATCACGACGGCCCGACACGACGTGTTTAGGATCAGTTGATAGAGACCAATCGATTGTTTTGAATAGCGACAGCTTGAACCAATGAGTTTAAGATTAATTGATTATTCTCCATCAGTCGATGCATAATCACGACCACTATACCCTTCGCGATTTGCAATTATGTCCAAACCTTCACAAGTAGAAAAATGTAGGGGAAGCACCAAGAAATGGGGGAGATAGGGGGGAGACCCTGAATAATGGGGAAAAAATACTCTCACAAGGCAGAAAGAGAGCAATTTGTGGCCTTATGGCGTAATTCAAAATTTCCCGTGATGGTGTCATTTTAGCTTGACTACAGGGATGACAACTCCTCCCTCGCCGACATATCCTCCTCGTCAGGGCTGCTCCCAGTAGCACCTCCTCATCATAGCCTTCTTCAAGCAGGGCTACAGCAACAACAACTACAACAAGAGAGGAAGAAGCAATGGCGGTGGGGGTTAGGTAGCAGCTTCACAAGCGGTGGTGGCAGCAGCAGCAATAACAGCGCATCACCAGTAGTAGTAGCAGTTGCTGCTTCAGAAGCAACAACAAGTAGGAACGACAGGAGCAGGAGCCTCCTACTTCCCTTCTACTCTTCTACTAATGAGGGAGAGGGCTGCGGTGGTGAGTGGAGGAGAGGAGAGTGGAAGAGTGTTGGGGTGGTATGGGAGACCCCTCAGCTTGTAGGGCTCTCCCAACCACTCCATCATGATGGAAGGCTCCGGTTTCAACCATCGCACGACCACCATGTCGTGAAAACATGCATGGTACGCGTAAAGGACATGCAACCATGTAACGTCGTGACCGTTCGGATTGTGGTTGATTGGTCTATGGGCCAATGTGTGGTCAATAGGTGTGTTTGGTGTTTTAGCAGGTTGTGTGGGTGTAGTGGGCCAAAAATTTGGGCCCAACACACCCTCTGTTCTCTGTTTGAGAAGGCGACGTGGGTGTGTGTCGCATTCTTAACACGACAAACACCGGCATTGCGTTCTCACTGCCGCTATTTCAGGGTGCTTGGTTGCATGCCAGACGCATGGCGTGTGCAGGGCTACAACGTGGCTTCGGCGTTGAGAAGGTGACGACCTAAACCTTCGTGTTCTTGACGTGATAGCCGGTGGGTCATGTTATTAAATCTGATGAGTAAAGCAACCTAGGTCGGCCAAATAGAGTAGAGGAAGCTCTGTTCGGTGAGGAGGAGGTTTTGGTGTATGATTTGTGGCAATTCGGGTGTGTGGTGCATGGTTTGGCATGTTCTCGACACGAGGATGTTGCTCGGAGTGTGGGAAATGTTGATCCATCGTTGTTCTTCACATTCTTCTCATAGGCAGTGAGATTCTGCTCATTTTTTTATTATAGAAGGTGTTATTGTTGTGTTTGATGAGTGGAACGGGTTTTAATTGTTAGATGGCATGTTAGTGTAATTGTTAGATAAGTTGTATTTGATTTATATGGCCGATGTGTTGTATGGGGTTTCCAGAAGTCGTACTTCGGGTTGAGGTTATGTCTGTGAAGGCGACGACCCTGGGTGTCACGTTCTGAACGCGACAACCCGACCCGTCACGTTTATGTTCTGAACGCGCCGTATCATAGCATCCCGTTCCGAACATGATAGATACCCCTGTCGCCTTATAGCTTCGAGGGCTGAAAGCTTATTTCATTTAATGTGAATATAAGGTTATGCCATTTTATCTATTTAAAATATTATAGCGGTGCTTTGGCATGTGTTGAGATTAGAGGACACTGTGTTTACGTGGCTCGTGCGTATGTGGCGTGTTGGGCGGTACGACGCCTTCCGTGGTTACCTCTCAAGTCGAGTACCCCAGGTTCTCTATGAGCCAGGCACATTAGTGCTCAAGATTTGTCTCGGTACTGTGTGTATCGTCAAGGTTTGTGTCATCTTCCTGGACACCCTCACTCGTCTGTCGAGTTGTACGTCTGGCTGAGGGAAAGTCGGCAGTGGGGTAGCGACTTGTGGGTGTAGGTTCTCTATTTGGTTGCTTGTAGCGTGCTCGTGGTTGGGGCATGGACACCGGTAGACGTACTGGTCCCTAGCTAGTCTTGTGTTTCTACAGCCTCACTCTAAGGATTCCAAAACTCTTAGAGGTGTGTCAGGCATTAGTCTGTAGCGTGTGTCGTTGCAGGTGTGGTGGTGGTTGGTCTCCACAGTTTGTTGGCACTGTAGAGGTGGAGTCGTAGTTGGAACTTCCGTCCGTGACTGTGAGACTGAAAGGTAGTCTTGTGTGGTTTGTCCAGGTCAGTGGCTAGTGTCGCAAACCAGACTTCGTGACCCGAGTGTGGCGTTGCACTTCTTTAGCTCGTACACTGGTACGTGATTTATCATTTATTTATAAATGTTTAGTACACATAGTTGGTAGTATTGTTTATTTAATTTTAGCTCTTAGTTTCTTCATGCACAACTTTACTAATTGTATAGTTTTTAGCCGAATTACTCCTACTGTTCGTGAGTTTGTGTAGAATCGATTTTGAGGGAGTTTCCCTACTGAGCCAGTGACTTGTGAGGCTCACACCCCTACTTCCCTCTTTCAGGTGAAGGAGAGTAGGAGAGTTCCCATCCCTCTTCTAGTTCTGAGCCACACCATAGCGGAGGCGGGCCTACGCCACCAGCAATGTAATTTATGTTCTTATTCTCACCTCGGGTATGCCCCAGGATGCTGTACCTTTAGTTTTTGTCGACTCTAGCTGAGATGTGGCTATTTAAACTTCATGTAAATATGTGAGATTGTACAATGAATGCGATATTATGTGTGTTTGGTTGGTTTCTTTTATGTTCATACGAACTCAAGTAATGGTATCCCTTGCGAGACTTCGGCCTGTTCGCAGGAGGCGGAGTCGGATCAGGTTCATTATTAGGTTAACGAGCCTGAATGACGAGGACCGCTACAGTTGGTATAAGAGCAAGGTCTGTGTGAATGTAAACGAATAGGAAGATTTACATAGCCTTGATCTCTACGTCAGTCCACTACTGGTAGTTAGCCCTGGTTTTGTATTGACTTGTAAGTGTGTTATGTGGTTTGGAATGATGTATGTGCAGGATTTGAAATGGCTGATAGAAGAGATTGGGGAGGTGGAGGAGATGAATCAGAAGAGTCTACTCATTAGTTGATTGAAAGATTGTGGGAAAGTATTATTGAGATTCGGACAAGGTTGGATCAGCAGGTACCGATCCAGCCAGCAGTGATAGCACCTCAAGTTGTAGAGTAGGTAGTACCAGTGGAACCACCCCTGTCACCACCAGGAGTTGAAGTACCACCCGTTGTGCCTATACCTCCAGTAGTACTGGCACGTACAGTTAGTACAGAGGAGCCTACGACTTTGGTAGAGAGGTTTTTGAGGTTGTAGCCACCTACTTATTCAGGAGGTCCGAATCCAGATACAGCTGAGCATTGGGTGCATGAGATTGAGAGAGTTTTGTTACTATGAGGTGTCCGCAGACAGACAGGGTGATCTTGGCTACGTACCAATTGCGAGGTTTTGCACAGGAATGGTGGGATTAAAGATGCAAATAGTATTTATGGGAAGGACTGAAGACTCCAAGTGTGGATTACTTGGCTAGAATTTTAAGAAATGTTCAATGATACTTTCTTTCCAGTTCAGATCCAGCAAG
Source organism: Colocasia esculenta (assembly GCA_014218235.1). Lineage (NCBI taxonomy): Eukaryota > Viridiplantae > Streptophyta > Magnoliopsida > Alismatales > Araceae > Colocasia > Colocasia esculenta. The sequence continues at coordinate 89,827,286 of CM024757.1, forward strand.
TAAAAAGGGAGCAGCTTAGGACATGCAACAAGGGAGTTTGTTAGTACTAGAGTATCAGATGCGGTTTATGGCATTGAGTAGGTATGCGTCGTATGTGGTTACAAATAATGCAATGATGGTGGAGTACTTTATCCGAGTTTTGCAACCAAAATTATAAGATGCAGTGATTCCCCTCATGTGTAGAATAGTGGAAGAAGCGGCTCAGCGAGTAGCCATCTTGGACAAGACTATATTGTAGGATCGAAAATAGGATGGACCAGATCTAGAAAGAGGGGGGGGGGTTGAATAGATCTAGTCCAAATACTGCGGAAGCTTAGCCAATTTTAAAAGATGCTTTAAATCAGAGACAAATTAGAAATGCAATTCACAGATCTGATGTGTGATTGTATGATTTGAGTAATTAGAGTGTGTGATCAAGTCAATCAGTAGTGTAAGCGAAAATCCTATGCATACATCTAGCGCAAAGTTAAATCAAATCACAGATCAAACCACTGCATAGAAGATTTTTAGGTGGTTCGGAAATCACACCAGTGATTCCTACATCCACCCCTCACACAGTGAGGCTCCACTACTCAACTTGAGTACATCACACACTGGAGCTTGACAACTCCAACACACTGAGTTCAACAACTCACACACAACCTCTAGAGCACAACCACTCTAGAAACCTGAGCATACAGGCTCAACCACACACTGAGTGTACCACTAAACACAACTGAGCACAAAGGCTCACAAACAACCGGCTAGATCAAAAACAACAAGATCCAGATCCTCTAGCAATGATCTGATCTATAAAGAGTTCATTCAAAGAGACTGGTGCAACAATTCTATGCACAATCTCAAGAATGACTCAGAAGAACAAATGGAGAATTGAGGAATAGTATGTGATTCTTGTTCTTCAGAAGAACTCCCTTGTAGAAGGCTGACTTGAGAAGGTCCTTGATTGCTTGAAGTCGCTGGGCGATGCTGTAAGGTCTCGGGTCTTAGCGGATCCTTATTGGGTCTTGTAGAGGTTCGGATGTGGTTGACGACAATGGACATTGCCGTTGACTTGTGTTTGACGGCCAGGGGCTAGCCGTTGACTTGGTTTTAGCGTCCAGCGATGTGGACGTTTGTCGTTGAACTTGACGGCAAGCGGTCCGGACGTCAACCCATTGGCGGTTCAAATAGGCGGCGAGGTATGTGGACGTCTATTTGTGGCTTCTATAGAAATAGGCCAGCCCGAGAGCAGCAACCTTTCCTCTTCCTTCCTCTCTTTCCCTCCACTTTGCCTTTGTCTGTTTCCACCACTTCCAATGGTTGATGGGAGCTCGTGGGAAGACCCTGGTACGTGTGGCGGTGTTAGATCGAGCAGGAACCGCGAAGATTTGGTGTGATTCGCGTGGAGACTTCGAGGGGTTTCGGCACGATTGGTGACTGTTTAGGAGTTTTTGAGGCATTCTAAGGTAGGGACTTAACCCCTTAAACCCTCCTTAACGGATCAGCATGCTTATTTGCATAGATTAGTATGCTAATCGCATTTTAGGGTTGGGTTATACCATGCCGGGATTTTGGGTGTTTTGGACGATCCAAGTGTTGGATCGTGGATTTCCAAAGTTCTGGTAGTGTTAGAAGATGTGAGGAGATGTTTCCCTCCATCAATTTTATGGCTGTTGGGCGGTTTTGCCTAATTGGACTGACCCAGCGCTGTTTTGGGTCTAGGGGACTGAAGATATTAACGTCCACATATGTTGACGTTGAGATCTTCAAGGTTGATATAAACGACAAGATCTATTGCCGTTGATTAAGTGTTAGCGGCATTTTGAGTGCCGTCTACATCTTGATTGGCGACATTCGATGTTGCCGTTAATATCTTGTGTCCCAGCAGGCCTTGGTTCGGTTTGTGTTTCAAGGTGTTGACATGTGATGTCGCCTGTTAACACAATTTGCTAGGCTTAGAGTGTGGCTCCGCCTGTGCATATGCGTAATTAACTGTGTCGAGATGTGACACGAGGTGTCCGTCTATTGTACGGTGTTTCAGATGTTGAGAGTGTTACCGTCTGTACTCGCGTTGAGTTACCGTGCTTCTATTTCTGTTTATCACCTGGACATAAAGCGACGCTCTGTCTAGATGACCGGCGTGTGGGGGTCCTCAGTCGGTGAGCCAGGACGTTGAGAGCGTCTCTGTCCTGTGCGTACTCCTTGTGGTGGTTTCGAGCCGGTCTCCGTGGAGCCCCTTCTCTACCGCTAGAGTCAGGCGTAGGGGGAAAACCGGTCGTGGACCAGACGCGAGAGAGAGCGTTTGTAGTGTGCACACGTGGCTGGGCTTGAGAGACTCTGTGGTGACGGGACGCCGAGCCACAGACCCTAGCTGAGTCCTACTTACTGTGTGTGAGTGTGTGTTACTGAGCCGCGAGGTTTACAGTTTTGTGTTGTGATGCGACGTGTATTTACTTTCTGTTTTTACTTTCCGCACTTTAGTACTGTTGCCGGTGGGGGTTACTTTTCCCTACTGGGTCTCTTTTCTTGAGACTCACTCCCCTCCCTTTTAGGTGGGTCATCGTCGACTCCCGTTCCAGGCGAGTCTAGCCACTCCGGTGTTGGTGCGCCCTAGCTGCAGTGAGTAGTACTTTTTGTTGTACTTCTGTACTCTGTACTTAGCTCGGACTCTGAGTTGTACATGTTATGTTTCATGTATAGTGAAATTTATAGCTTTACATGGTGTGTATCTTCTTATATATACTCTCCTCGGACATTCACTTTTTACCCTTCCGAGCTTGTCTCGTGGGTTAGCGGGTCAGAATTCGGGTTACTGGTTGGTTACTGGTAATGCGGATTATGGGTCGTTACAGTTTGGTATCAGAGCCTGGTCTGATGAGATATATATAAGGAAATACCCATCATGTTAACTCAGAGTACAAAGAGTACAGTTGTAGCTATTTAGCCTGGAGTTAGTTAGTGTATTCATGTGTGTGTATTTTTGCTCTGTGTATAGTACTATGGCACCTAGGCGACGTCCTAGAGAGGGAGTGGCTGAGCAGGCGACTCGTCAGGAGGCTGGAGATGCCCCGCCACCTCAGCAGACGTAGCCTTTGCCACAGGACGCACACAGTGGTATTGTTCCACCGCCACCTCCTCCTCAGGCAGCTCAGGGATTAGACTTGACCCGGTTTCTTGAGGGGATGGCTCAGTTTGTAGCTCAGCACCGTGATGCGCCGGTACCCCAGGGGGGTACTAGGAAGGTGTGAGGGAGTTCTTACAGTTTCAGCCCCCAATTTTTGGGCCAGCCTGATACAGACATCGCGCGGGCGTGGTGGATGCAGTGGAGCGGACTTTCCGTTCCATGGAGTGTGTTCCTGAGGAGCGAGTGTTGTTAGCTAGCTATCAGTTGCAGGCGCAGGCGTTGACTTGGTGGTCTTCTGAGTGGGAGACTACTTTTCAGTCTCGCCCACTTAGACAGATTCCTTGGCAGGAGTTTGTTGTTTCTTTTGAGAGGGCCTTCTATCCTACTTACGTCCGGACGGAGAGGTTGTACCAGTTTCTGAACTTGCAGAGAGGGACTCTACTGTAGTGCAGTACAGGGCCAGATTTGTAGAGCTAGGGCATTATGCTCCACAGATTATGGCAGATGAGAGTCTGAGGACTCAGCAGTTTGTGAGGGGCTGAGGCCAGAGCTCAGGCAGGCGCTGATAGTTGCGCGCGTCACAGACTTGGACGCGGCCTATCAAACAGCGGCAGCGTTGGAGGCTGATACTTTACGGACCCATGCTCGGAGCGCAGAGGTTCAGACACAGGTAGTTCCTATTCAGCCTCGGCAGCAGCAGAGTAGTGTGCAGGCGACTCCGAAGGCCACGACTTCCTACGCGTCCACTTCTGCTGGGACGATGGCGAAGTCAGGATTTCGGAGGAAGTTTCGACGATAGGAGGCAGGCAGAGCAGAGACAGTAGTCTGTTGGGAGTGTTCAGCAGCCGGTAGGGCAGCCTTCGCAGCAGTACAATGTTCTTTTGCTGGTCAGTGTTACGGTGTGACCAGATAGGTCACATGGCGCGAGATTGCCCTTTGTTACCTCGTGTGCCGCAGCAGCAGACCCAGTGACAGCCCCGAGTGCAGCAGCAGCAGCAGCAGCAGGCACCCGTGCAGTAGCATCAGTAGGCCGGAGGTTCTGGTGGGTCGAGAGGTAGAGGTCGTGTTACTCACTTGACCCGTGCAGACGCGGAGGCAGCTCAGCTAGTGGAAGGTACTGTTACAGTTTTTGGTTATACAACTAGAGTTTTGTTTGATTCCGGTGCCTCTCACTCTTTTGTGTCTGAGGAGTTTTTAGACTCCCTTGGAGAGTTGAGTACGGGGGAGTCTATTGAGCTAGCAGTAGAGTTGCCGACAGGGGACTTTGTCCTTACGTCCCACTGTCTCGAGGAGGTACCTATGTAGTTGCAGGATCAGTGGTTGTCAGCTCGCTTGTTTGCTTTGCAGTTGCAGGATTATGATGTGATTTTGGGTATGACTGGTTAGAGCGGTATGGTGCAGTGATGGATTGCCAGAAGAAGAGGGTGCACTTGCGGATACCTGGGGAAGCGGCGTTCTACTTCCAAGGTATCGTACCTCTTACTTCTCGCTTTTTAGTTTCTGCTTTGAGGGCGGGGAGGTTGCTTGCCTCTGGTTGTCAGGGTTTTCTAGTTTCTGCAATGACCCTTGACCAGGTTACCTTGGGAGTGGGGGATATTCCCGTAGTGTGCGAGTTTCCGGATGTTTTTCTAGAAGAGTTACCTAGTCTACCGCCAGAGAGAGAGATTGAGTTTACTGTTGAGTTGGTTCCTGGCACTGTACCATTTGCACAGACACCGTACCGTATGGCACCAGCAGAGTTGAGGGAGCTGAAGAGACAGCTTGAGGAGTTGTTGGAGAAGGGCTATATTCGTCCTAGCTTTTCTCCTTGGGGGTCACCTGTTTTGTTTGTCCGGAAGAAGGATGGTAGCCTGAGATTGTGTATTGATTATAGGAAGCTGAACCAAGTGACCATCAAGAATAGGTATCCATTGCCTAGGATTGACTATCTCTTTGATCAGCTTCAGTCTGCTCATGTCTTTTAAAAAATCGACCTGAGGTCGGGCTACTATCAGTTGCGGATTAGAGACTCTGACATTGAGAGGACTGCTTTTCGGACCAGATATGGACATTTTGAGTTTTTGGTGATGCCGTTTGGGCTCACCAATGCACCAGCGGCCTTCATGGATCTGATGCACCGGGTGTTCCACCAGTTCTTGGACCGGTTTGTCGTAGTGTTTGTTGGCAACATTCTGGTGTACTCCGCTTCGAAGGAGGAGCACGCCGAGCACCTGAGGATCGTGTTACAGACTTTACGAGAGCACCAGTTGTATGCCAAACTTAGTAAGTGTGAGTTTTGGCTACAACAGGTTCACTTTTTGGGGCACGTGATCTCAGGTGAGGGAGTTTCTGTAGATCTAGCGAAGGTCGAGGCAGTTTTGCAGTGGGAGAGTCCCAGGACTGTGTCTGAGATTCGTAGCTTTTTGGGCTTGGCAGGTTACTACTGCAGGTTTGTTCGGGACTTTTCTCAGGTTGCTGCACCCTTGACTCGGCTGACGAGAAAAGGGGTTCCATTTTTGTGATCGGAGCAGTGTGAGCAGAGCTTCATAGAGTTGAAGCGACTGCTTACGTCAGCGCCAGTCCTTGCGTTACCTTCAGGTGAGGAGGGTTTTGAGGTTTGCACAGATGCTTCAGGTGTTGGTCTAGGTGCGGTTTTGATGCAGCAAGGCCGGGTGGTGGCTTATGCGTCTCGCCAGCTTAAGCCCCACGAGGAGATTACCCGACCCATGACCTAGAGCTTGCAGCTGTGGTGTTTGCTTTGAGAATTTGGCGTCTTTACCTGTACGGAGTGAGTTTTGTAGTCCGTACCGACCACCAGAGCTTGAGGTATGTGTTTTCTCAGAGGGATCTGAATATGAGCAGCGTCGATGGATGGAATATCTGAAAGACTACAATTTTAGCATTGAGTATAAGCATGGAAAGTGAATGTAGTTGCAGATGCTTTGAGTAGGAAAGCACATATGAGTCATCTGATGCTAAGGAAGTGGCAGTTGTGGCAGTCTGCAGCAGAAGGGTCTTTCAGAGTTTCGTCCAGTCATCGACTGTGTGTGTTGGGAAATTTGTTGGCGGCTCCCGCCGTTGTGAGACAGGTTGTTGAGGCTCAGCAGGCAGATCCCGAGTTACACAGTGTGTTACTTTTCCCAGAGGTTGAGCTTCGCGAGGACAGGACTGTCAGATTCCGAGATAGACTCTATGTTCCTGATGAGGAGTCTGTCAAGAGAATTATGTTGCAGGAGGCACATGGTTCCAGGTACTTGATTCATCCAGGGTCGACCAAGATGTATCACAGGTTGAGACGTCAGTTTTGGTGGCCTGGGATGAAGAGAGACATAGTGGCTTTGTTGCTAGGTGTTTGGTCTGCCAGCAGGTGAAGGCCGAACATCAGCGTCCAGGAGGACTTGTGCAGCCGTTAGAGATTCCGATGTGGAAGTGGGACCATGTGACGAATGACTTTGTTTGTGGTTTGCCGAGGACAGCTGGAGGTTTTGACAGCATTTGGGTTCTTGTGGACAGATTGACGAAGACTGCTAGATTCTTGCCTGTCAGAACTAGTTGGGGTGTGAGTAGGTTGTCCGCGTTGTATGTAGAGCGGATTGTTCCTTTGCACGGAGTGCCGATCTCTATTGTGTCAGATAGGGATCCTCGCTTCACTTCTGGGTTTTGGTTGAGTTTCCAGAGGGCTTTGGGGACAGAGTTGGCTTTTAGTTCCGCCTGCCACCCTCAGTCAGATGGTCAGTCGAAGGAAAGTTCATTTTCTGAAGAATTGTGACTCTACATGGAGAGAGGAGAGAGAAGCTCTGGGGATTCTGGGTGACTTCTGCCCGGGGGTGCCAACGCGGCTGCCTCCGGTCATCCTTCGGCGACCATCTCGATTGAGGGGACATCCGACGTTCTCTCCAACCATATGGGCGTCCCGTCGTTCAAATCTACAGGCGTTTCTTCTCCGGTTCAAGGTAGGGGGCGATCTTCTTCTAGGGGAAGAGCCAGATCTTCTTCCAGGCCGCCGATCTCCTCCAGACCGGTTGCATGGAGTGCGCTCTTTACTTCTTCATCCCCCAATCACTCTTTGGATCTTCAGTTCGTTCAACCAGAGATCAACAACGGGATCAAGGTTGCAGTTTACGAAGCTAAAGACTCTGCTGATCTTCTAGCTTCTTGGTCTAAAGCAGTTGTCGGGTATGTTATTGGTCTTAAAACCACGTTCTTCCCTCTGCATGCCTTTATCAAATCTCGATGGCAAACTTCAGCTTTCGAGCTGCATGTTCTAGATAATGGGTTCTTCATTTGTAAGTTTGATGCGGAGGAGGATTTGAGTCGTGTTCTGGAAGGATTTTGGTCTGTCAAAGGTCATCCAATGATCCTCCGACGATGGTCTCCCGATGTTCGAATGGAGATTGAAAGTCTGAAAAGCATACCTATTTGGGTCGCTATTCACGATCTTCCCCTTCATCTCTGGACCAAGGATTTCATCGCCAAGCTTGCTAGTACACTCGGCAAACCACTCTACCTCGATAAGATGACAGCTGAACGCCGAAGATTGTCATATGCTCGGTTTGCATTGAGGTGTCTTCTGATGATGAGCTCCCGGAGTTCGTTCATTACAAAGAGCTGAATGGTACTGTTAGAAGGCTTCGAGTTTCATTTCAATGGAGGCCACGAAGATGCTCAGTTTGCTCTTCCTTTGGGCATGCTGACGGATCTTGTAAGCCTCCTCCAAAGCAGCAAATAGCAAAAGTTTTCAAGGAGAAAGCAACCCAGAAGAAAGGAAAGGAGATTCTTCATAACTCTTTTGCTGTTCTTGGTGTTCTTGGAGTTGATGCTGCTCTTGATCTTGAAGCTGGCGAGTCCATGCTTGATAACTCACTGAGTCAACTCCCATCGAATAAGGAGGAAGCGACCAAGGAGGGATTTCAAAATTTTGAATCCTTCCCTTCGTTGCATGCAAATGCCCATTCAGAATCCTTACCTGGTATGGACTCTCCTCTTGCGCCTCCATCAAATGGATTTCCCTCATTGGGTGGGGCCCGCAAGGATGCAGCGAAGGTCTCTTTGGGAGGGTTCAGCGGAGTTACCAAAGGTGGCCATCCTCCTTTGGACTCCTCAATTCAAGGCAGCATTGCGCAGCAATCTTCTCCAACCATTGGTGGGGGCCACAAGAGATCTCACACGAAGAAGCCACCTCCCAGTCTTGCGCACCACCTTCCTCCAACCGAAAGTGGGGCCCACTTGACAGATTTCACGAAGGAACCTCCTCCTTTGGCTCCTCCGCCTTCCCTTCCTAGAGTCCCCTCACCGCTGGATTCTTCCTCAAATCAAGGAGGCCTTGCGCAGCACACTTCCCCATTTCAAGGAGTCTCCCAACCTGTCCATGCGCACCATTCTCCAACGGAAGGAATTCAAATTGGCAACATCAAAGGTGGCATGCGCTACTCCAAAGATGGTGGAATGGAAGGAGTCCATAACCAGCTGGATTCCTCATCCAAAGGAGGCTTGTACGTTGCAAAACCAGGTATTTTAAAGTTTAAAAATCTCCATGCGGTTGATGAAATAGAAAAGACAAAAGGTCTTAAAGGAAAAGAAATGGATAAGAATAAGGAAACTATCCAAAGGAAGACATGATCTGGTCGCCCTCCCCATTGCTCTTTATCATGAAGATGTTATCTTGGAATGTACGTGGGATTAATAAGTTGTACAAGTGTAGAGAACTTAACAAAATCATTAAGTCTACTGCATGTGAAATTGTCATTCTTGTTGAAACTAAAATTAAATCTGATCATGCTCTTTTAAAAAAGAATTCAATATGGCCTGAGGCTGATTTTATTACTAATGATTCTAATCTTGCTAATGGTCGAATTTGGATCCTGTGGAATCCCGATCTGTTTGAGATGAATGCTGTCTACTCTTCTCCTCAGTGTGTTCATATCAAAGGTTTAGACAAGAAGAACAATTGCTCTTTCTGGTTGACTGCCATTTATGCATCTAATAGCAGACAAGAAAGGAATAAACTTTGGGATGACATCAACTCTACTTCTACTTTAAGATCTCAAATGCCATGGTTGATTGTGGGGGACTTTAACACTGTTAGATACCCGCATGAAAAAGTGGGGGGAAGGCAGCTTACTGATTCAAATTTAACTGATTTCAATGAGTGCATTACTCTAAATGATCTATTTGACATGAAGTCCGTGGGTAACTGGTTGTCTTGGAGCAACAGAGGAAATGCTGACAGGAAGATTTTGGCCAGACTTGATAGATGTTTGATCAACAATGAATGGTTAACAGCTTATCCTAACTCCTTGCTAGAATATGGTGTTCAGTACTTCTCAGATCATTCTCTTCTAACCATTACTTCTGATAGGGATGTTCCATCTGGAAGGAAGCCTTTTCGATTTTTCAATATGTGGTGCAACCATCCTAATTTCTTGAAGTGGTTCAGGGTGCTTGGAGTTTGAATGTTGTTGGTACCCCTCCTTTTGTCTTGTGTAGCAGATTAAAAGCTTGCAAGGAAGCTTTGAAAAAATGGAATATTGAAGTGTTTGGTAATGTGCAAGATGAAGTCAAGAATTGCCATAGAAGTCTTCTCAACAACCAACAGGAGCTTAACAAAAAGCCTTTTGATGAAACTAGTATTCTGGCAGAAAGAGAGGCAAGAGAAAGGTATTTTGCAGCTATGAGGAATGAGGAAAGTTTTATCAAGCAAAAGTCAAGGGAAAATTGGTTAACTTTGGGAGATTCAAATACCAAATTCTTCTATGCTTCCTTAGCAGCAAGGAAAGCTAGAAACACTATTCGGAAATGCAAGGACAAACATGGAAATCTAATTCACGAAATTGAGGAAGTGAAGGAATACACTGTGGAGTTCTACAAAGCTCTTCTAAATCAAGACCAGGGGCATGGTGTTCTAGATATTGATGTAAATATGAAACTTGCTCAGGAAGACAAAGACTATCTAGATCAGCCAATTACAGAAGAGGAAATCAAAAAGGTTGTATTCAGCTCACCAAAAAACAAAAGCCCTGGACCTGATGGTTTTACTGCAGAATTTTACCAAAACACTTGGGCAATCACTGGAAGGGATGTGATTAGTGCTTGTGATCATTTTTTCAAGAATGGTAGAATGCTTAAGCAAATGAATTGTACATTCATTTCTCTCATTCCTAAATCTGCTGGAGCTGACTGTCTGGAAAATTACAGGCCTATCTCATTGTGTAACTTCACTTATAAGATCATCTCAAAAGTGATGGCTGATAGAATGCAGAATGTTATGAGCAAGGTTATTAGTATGAACCAATCTGCTTTCATCAAAGGTAGAGGTATCCACCAGAATATTCTCCTGGCTAATGATCTTGTGAAAGATATGCAGTCAAAAACCAAAGGAAAAAGGATATGTTTCAAGGCTGATTTAAGAAAAGCTTTTGACTCTGTGAATCGTGCTTTCATTTATGATATGATGGAAAAGATGAACTTTCCACTCAAGTGGATTGATTGGATTAGAAGTTGCTTGGAAACTCCAAAATTTTCAGTTCTTTTTAATGGTACTCCAATTGGTTTTTTTGAAAGTTCCAATGGAATAAGGCAAGGGGATCCCCTATCTCCCTATCTTTTTACCATTGCAATGGAGGGCCTCACTTGTATGATTGAGAAAGCGGTGACTGAAGGCATTCTTAAAGTTCCTACAGCCGGAAACACTCATGTTTCCCATATCATTTTTGCTGATGATTTGCTAATCTTTGTCCAAAATGATTGTGCATCTATTCAAAATTTGGCAGAAATCCTCAGAAGATTTGGTGCTTTATCAGGTCTGCAATTAAATCAAGATAAGAGCAAAGTTTATATGGGAGCTGGTATTCAAGACAAGAACATCATTACAAGCACTCTTGGGGTAGCTGAAGGACTTCTTCCTGTCACTTATTTGGGCCTTCCTCTATTCTCTAATAGCATTAAGAAAAATCATTGCTGCCCAATAATTGACAAGATCAAAAGAAGAATCAATTCTTGGAAAAGCAGATTACTTTCAAAAGCAGGAAGGTTGGAATTGATCCGCTCTGTGCTGCAATCATATTCTTTATATTGGGCAAATGCTTTCTTATTGCCAATTGGTTTCATTCATGAAATAGATGGCATTCTTAGCAGATTCTTTTGGGGAGGAACTCAAGAAGGCAGATCATTGCACATGGTGAATTGGAATGCTATTTGCAAACCCAAAGAAGAAGGAGGGCTGAATCTAAAGAACTTGCAGGAATGGAATAAGGCTTGCTTGATAAAACATTTGTGGGATCTGATCAAAGGTAAACAATGTCTCTGGATCAATTGGATTAAAGACAAGTACTTCAGCAACAAATCTCTTTGGAATATGGATATAAAACCTTACTATTCAACAGCTGTAAAAGGAATTCTCAAGGCAAGATGCTGGTTGAGGAATCACTTCTCATATGTTATCTCCACAGGTAATGGCATAAACATGTGGTATGACCCTTGGATTAATGGGAAAAGCATCTATCAGCTTTGTGGTGATAGGATAAGACAGGATTTGGGTGCCCCTAAAGATTTGCAGATTTCACACTATATTCAGAATGGAGATTGGAAGCTTCCTAATCCAATTTCTATTGACATGTTTTCCTTATGGCCTCAAATTGCAGCAATTCCAATCTCTAATAATGGTGTTGATGGGGTAAAGTGGAAGTATGACAATGGAAAATTTTCAATTACTTCAGCTTGGAATCAAATAAGATCAAAGGCTAGCGCATGGAATGAAAGCACTTGGGTTGGGAAAGGCCAACGGTTCAGAAATTTTCACTTTGTGCTTGGCAAACTTTCCACAATAAACTTCCAACATTGGACAATTTGCAAAGGAAGGGTTATGCTTTAGCCAATAGATGTGCTTTATGCCTCAAGGACAGGGAAACCACTGATCACCTCTTTTTTGAATGCACCTATTCGAATTGGATTTGGAAGCAAATTTTAACTAGATATGATCTGAGAAGGAATCCACAAAAAGGCCTCTTGCATGAAATCAAAGAAATTGCTTTGGAGTTTCCTAAGAATGGTATTCTACTTAAGATGGTGAGAGTTATTCTTAGATCAACTATTTGGTGGATTTGGAGGGAGAGATGCAAAAGAATCTTTGAAGGAACTAGCAGGGATAAAGTTCATATCCTTCTTGATATCATTATGGATACTAGAAGCTGCATGGAAAAAGCTGGGAAATTTTCGAGTCTTTCCAAACGTGAGAAAGGGATTCTTACTAGATTCAACTTCTCTATTAGCTAGAATAGATTTAGCCTCTTACATATTAATTCTTTTTCATGATAGTATGATCATTTTAATTTCTGGTTCAACTTCGGCATTTTCTATGTTTGGACTTGCTATGTTAAGTTTTCAGGTGAAACAAGATAGATGGAGGATCTGCAACCATTATGCGAACTGTGCACATGATCAGCAAAGGGAAAGAATTTCTAGACTTGGAGGATCGAAAGCTCAAGCCACATCTCTTTTAAAGCAATATCTTTGAGTTCATGTCTTGTATCTTTTCAAAATTTGTTTAGATCATAGTCCACAACCTGTGTGGTCATGTTCTTCAGCTTTGTAATCTAGAGTGAGAATGGTGGAGTGGGAACATTTCACCTCTCTGAGGTGAGGTGCACTCTCCTATTCTCTTCTAGGTGTTGTTTGCCTTTTGACTATTGATAAGGTCAAAGGCTTATGTATATCTTGTTTCATTAATACCATTTTACTTATCAAAAAAAAAAAAAAAAAAAAAGTCAGATGGTCAGCAGAACGGACTATCCAGACTTTAGAGGATATGCTAGAGCTTGTTGTATGGAGTGGCAGGGATCGTGGACAGCTCACTTACGTGGTCGAGTTCGCAAAATAATAGCTATCACTCCAGTACGGTATGAAGGATCGAGAAAGGATGAGGACAAGATCTAGAAGGGGGGGGTTGAATAGATCTAGGCCTACTAATGTGGAAGCTTAACCAATTTTAAAAACTCTTGAATCAGAGACAAATTGAGAAACAATTTCACAGATCTGAGATATTGAGTGAGTGTGCAAATGGAGTGTGTGAAACAATTGATTAGATGAATCTAACGATCCTATGCATGCATCTAACGAAGGATAAGTTCAAACCACAATTTTTTTTTTTTTTGGTAAGTAATACCGAATTTTGTATTAAATAATGAATATCCTGGCACAATTACAATGATGTACCATGCTATCACAGGCGATAGCTAAAGAAGACAAGAGCTCACGGAGTGAAGCCCAAAACACAAGATATCAGTCGTTTAAGATAATGTCTTGGTTTGGTGATGAAATTTTTGGATATTAAAATTCCTGATGATTCTGCTTGCTCTATGATCTAGAGTAGTAGTTTGAATGTATGACTCTGTGATGTTGCGAACATCCGATAATATGGACAAGAACTTGCATGGGACTGCGGCTCTTTGATTCAAATATCCGCAAGCATCGCTCTTTCCATATCCACCACAGTGCAGCTCTAAAAGCAGCAAAAGCCACAGCCTGTCTTGCGTCTTTCTCCTTGAAGCTTCTCATCAATCTGTCACCTTCGGCCATGGTAGTCTCCATGGGGTTGCTATGAATATCCATTCTTTGTAAGAGTTTCATCCAAATCCAGAAGCTGTAGGAGCAACTGAAGAAGAGATGGTTAATGTGTTCTTCATGCTGATTACAAAGGACGCAGATGTTAGGACCATGTAAGCCTCGCCTCTGTAAAGCATCAAACGTGAGAATCCCGTGCATCATGACCTGCCAAGTATGTAGTGATTGCTTTTGGTTTGTAGGTCTCTCCAGGCTAATAGGAACCAAGGCTTTGGGATAAACTACCTCTTCAGATCATATAGGTGCTGATTGCTGATGTTCCCATTGTTATGTTTCCACACAATAGATCCTCTTGGTTAGCTGAATGGTGATGTTATAGATCCTGGGCCAAATATCAAACATCTCAGGAGATGTGGGAGGGGGGAGACACCATCTCCCGTTTGAATAAAGGAGCTGACCGAAGCAAAAGGAGAAAGACCAAGAAGCGTCCTTATGAAACTACCACCAAGAGAGTTAATGGACTGTCCATCAATCCACGGGTCCTCCCATAAGTTGATAGAAGTTCCATTGCCAATTGTAAAGGTGACATGAGGTTGAATCCAATCTCGAACTTGAAGCATGCCTTTCAAGCTTGAGAATGGTAAGTTGTGCTTGCACCGCCCATATGGATTTCTTCTGAGATATCTACTTCGCACCCATTGGTGCCAAAGCGAATCATGATGAGATAATAGCCTCCAAAACTGCATGGTAAAGTTGCTGAATTCCATTCTGCTAGGCGCCGTAGACCCAGCCCGCCCTCATCTTTTGGTCTGCAAACATGATTCCACCTCACAAGATGGAAAGGCTTATAATCACCAGCTGAGTGCCAGAAGAAGTTTCGAAGAAGCCTTTCCACTTCCCCAATCAAACCTTTAGGCAGCAAATAAGAGACAGCCCAGTAAATAGTATAGGAATGCAGGACAGAGCGAATCAACTCCAGCCTGCCAGCCTTAGAGAGTAAACGAGTCTTCCATGAAGCTATACGTTTAGTGATTTTTTGAAGAATTGGAGCACAGTGATGAGAAGTCAATCTTGTGGAAAATAAAGGTAAGCCCAAGTATTTGGCTGGCAGAAAACCTTCCTGAACTTTGAGAGCATCTAGGAGCGGTCCCTTTTGTTGCACCTTCTCACCTATGAAGACTTTACTCTTATCAGAGTTCAATTGCAGACCAGAATAGCTATAGAAATCTTCAAGAATTTTGGATATGCATCTAGCTGAAGAGATATTTGGTTTAATGAAAAGAAGAAGATCATCTGCAAAAACCAAATGTGATAGACTGGTATCTCCAAAAGTTGGAACATGCAGCAGACCTTCTCTCAATTTCTGCTCGATCATGATAGATAGCCCTTCCATAGCAACACAAAAGAGGTAAGGTGATAATGGGTCTCCCTGGCGGATACCATTAGATGAGTGAAAGAAACCAACCGGGCTCCCGTTGAGCATAACAGAAAAAGTAGCTGAGTTGGTAAGAACATCAATCCATTGAACCCACTGCTCCGGGAAACCCATCTTCCTCAGAATGAGGAGAATAAAATTGCGATTAACAGTGTCAAATGCTTTCTTCAAATCAACCTTCATGCACAATAAGTTTCCTCTATGTTTGGAGTGAATATCTCTCACAAGATCATTTGCCAGAAGGATACTATCTTGAATTTTCCGACCCTTAATGAAAGCTGACTGATTTTTGCTAATTAGGAAAGGCATGAACTCTTGCATTCTATTAGCAATAAGCTTCGTGAAAATCTTGTACAGGAAGTTGCATAGAGATATGGGCCGGAACTGATCAAAGGAATCAGCACTCTCACTCTTAGGAATAAGGGAGATGAAGGTGTGGTTTACCTGGCGAAGCCATCTTCCTCCAGTAAAAAAATAGTGCACAGCAGCAAGAACGTCATCCCCAACAATATGCCAACAAACTTGGAAGAAGTCGGCCGGAAAACCATCTGGCCCAGGGCTTTTATTCTTAGGTGCAGACATGACAACCTTTGTTATTTCAGAATCAGTGAAGGGTTTCATGATGTTCTTCCTGTCTTCCTCAGAAAGCACTCTAGTAGTTTGAATATCGGTGGATTCATAAGTGTGCTGTTGGTTTAGGAGGCTATGGTAAAAATCAAGCGCATGATCCTTAATCTTGGTCACCTCATCAGTAACATTTCCATCCGGCATCTTACATCTTCGTATGGTATTCATCATTCTTCTCCCCTTGATACTAGCATAGAAGAACTTGGTATTGTCATCAGTCTGGGTTAACCAGTGCTGCTTGGCACGTTGCTTGGCATAAGAAGCTTCCATTGTAAGGGCCTGAAAATAGTCTTCACGGGCACACTTTTCTTTCTCAATATAATCATTATTCAACGGGTCTATTTCCAAATTATCCTGAGCTGCATGAAGAAGAGTGACTGCACCATTCACTTTATGACTGATCTCACCAAACTCCACCCTGTTCCACACCTTCAAAGCAGTCTTAACAGCACGAAGCTTTTTGCAGAGAACGAAAATTGGCGTGCCATGAACCTGGGTATTCCAAGCTTGTTGCACAGTAGGAAGAAAACTTTCATGCTGAGCCCACATAGAAAAGTACTTAAAAGGTTTAGGGCCCCCCGCTATAGTCTCTTCTGTGAAGATGGAGAGTTGCGCATGATCAGAGTGAAGTTTATCCCCATAAGAGACATAACTATCAGGATATTTGTTCAGCCAATACTGATTGATCAAGGCTCGATCAAGTCTGCAAGCTATTCGTCTAGCCCCTACAGAGCGATTATTCCATGACATGATGCTTCCTATACTCTTCAAATCCAGCAAAGAGGAATGGTCTAAGCAGTCATTAAAATCTCTAAGGAGAGAAGGAGTCAACCTCCTTCCACCAATTTTCTCATCAGGAAATCTAACACAGTTAAAGTCACCCACAACTAACCAGGGCAAAGAAATAGTAGTAGAGAGCGTTGATATGTCCTGCCAGAGAATTTTCCTTTCATGAGTGAGATTGGACCCATACACAGCAGTTAGGTGAAAGGAATCACCAGTTGAAATATCAGTGCAATCCAGATGGATAAGCTGAGAAGTGGCTTTAACACAGTGGGCATGAACAGCGACTCCATTCCAAAGAACCCAGATTCGGCCTCCAGGATGCTCATTGTAGTTATGGATGATGTTTAAATGAGGTGCAACAGAGAGTCTTCGACTGACCATTTTATCCAACTTAACTCTTGTTTCAAGAAGAACAGTAATATGTGCATTAGCTGTCGAGATTGAGCGCTTAACACTCAATCTATTAACAGCTTTATTTAGACCCCTAACATTCCAAGTGATCACCTTCATTATTAACTATGAGATAGGGAACGTATCCTAGCTTGTAGCTTATCCATCGTGTTACTCACGGATGAACCTGACGTGGTTGCATGGGGCTGCATGGCACCATGACGTGCAGGTGACGAAGGTGAAGGACCCTTCCCCGGTTTTATGAATCTTCCAAGCATGGATGATGGAGCACTTCCATCAATAAGATCAGATTCTGAATTCAAATTTTGCAGCGCAGCAAATCTGTTAGATGACTTCCCTCCATTAGCCTCCCTTGCTTTGTCAATATTCCTTCCGGGGAGCCTTTAGAATATCTTGTGAAAGAATCCCGCTCCTCAGAATTATTGGATAGAGACTGGTGTCATGACTATGTATAGTGTGTGAACCTTCCTCTCTATGTATCGATCTTCCTGAATTGAGAATAACCACATTATTCTGTTCTTTCCCATAATAAGAATCCCCTACCTTCGGCAAGATTTGCTCACACGCAGCATCCATACCTTCCTTCATTTCAGAAATGTGCAATGGGCGCTTGAGACTTTCCGTAGAATGAGTCATTGCCATCCCTCCAATTCGACTAGTTTGTCCATCTGTCCCAGAATTATTTCCTTCCCTCGGAAGGCTAGATATTCCAGAATCTACAGAAATAGAATCCATACCTCCATCTCCACTTCTGCCTGCAACTTGCGATGAAATGAAATCAGTAGTCATTGGATCATGTGGATCTGGCGTTGCATTGATTATTTCATTTTCTGCATTTTTATTCTTGGGTCGCCACACTCTCTTTTGAACTTAATCTCTGGTCGACATTCTCCTTTGCCATGGCCATAGGAATTACAATCAGTGCACAGCATTGGCTTCCATTCGTACTCTACAAGGATAGAATCAAAGCTCCCATCTCCATTCATAATATTAACTTCGGAGGGAAGGTAGCATCAGTATCAACTAAAACACAGACCCGGGCAAAGTGAAGTCTCTTCCTACTCGAAGTGAGCGAATCCATGTGGAGAGGCTTCCCCAGGAGACTAGCAAGCTTACTGAGCCCCTTAACAGTCCACCATCGAAGGGGCAGTCCCGGGAACTTGACCCAAATCGGCAGACTGGTCAGAGCTTCTTTCTCCATTTGAAGTGTCGGATCCCATCGGCGGAGAACCAGGGGATGCCCACGAATACTCCAAACCCCATCAAGAATTCTTAGGAGATCCTCTTCCTGGTTGAAGACAACAAGGAAGAAACCACCCTCTCTCATTAGAAGCTCCATATTTCCTTTCGGTTGCCAAACGTTAACAATGAAAGCTTGAAGGGCATTGTATAGAGGTCGAAGGCCAATGCAGTAACCCATGAGAGCAAAGCGCCAGGACTCCTGAAGTTCTTTAGCATCTTCTCCATCAAACACAGCATACTTCTTATCATCGACCATTGTGGGTTCTATAAACTCCAGAGTTGATCCATGCACACGAGCATCACCTTTCCCTGTTGCACCAAATAGAGAAGACCATGGTTTACGAACCTGGGAAACTCTGGAACTAGATCTTCTGGCTGCACGATCAGATCTCTCCATCGCCCTGCCTCTGGAAGAGGAGGCCTCGATCGCTCGATCCGCAAGGTCCGCTGAAAGGCCCATCATCGGACCTCCTTGAACCTTCATTCCCGCTTCCACAGCAAGAAGCTTGTCCATGAAGCAAGCAAGAAACTAAGGAAGGATTGTGTAGACCCCGGTTGGAGGAGTTCCAACCGGTGGTAGCCCTGAAGAGGAAGTCTTCCCACCGGGAAGAGCTCTCAAGGCAAGGATCCCTCCTCAGCTCAGGAGAGAAGCCTCACCCACCGCCAGAGGGCGGGGGTGAGCCCCAGACCTCTCGCCTGCCCACAGAATCCCCAGAGCTTCTCTCTCTAGAAAGTTAGAGAGAGAGCCGGCCCCTTTCTGTTGTTGTTGTTCAAACCACAATTAGATCAATGCACAAAGATTTTTAGGTGGTTCGAAAATCACACCATGTGATTCCTACATCCACCCCTCACACAGTGAGAATCCACTAAACAACCTGGGTACAACACACCCACTGGAGCAGACAACTCCAGCCACCTGAGTTTACAACTCACACAAACTCTAGAGTAAGACTACTCTAGAACCCTGAGCAAGACTGCTCAACAACACCTTGAGTGCGACGACTCAAAACCATTGAGCTCGACGGCTCACAAACAACTTGCTAGAAACACACAAGACTCAGATCCTCTAGCAAAAGATCTAGTCCAACAAGAGTGAATTCATGAGACTCATGCAACAACCCATGCACAATCTCAGAATTACTTAGAAGAGAAAAATGAAGATGAGAATTGTATTGATAGCTTTTTTCTTCAGATGTACTCCCTTGTAGAAGGTCGAATTGTGAAGGTCTTTGATCTCTGGAAGTTCCTGGGCGATGCTCTGCAATTCTGATCTTCAGGATCTTCCTTGGATTCTTCACAGAAGTCGGATTCTACTTGATCTGCTTCCTTGAGGTGATCCAATTGGTTCTTCAACGATCAATTTCCACTTCTCATGCTTGAGCAGATGAGAATTTGGCTTGAGGAAGCACTAGGAAGGCAAGAACAGGGAGGAGAAACCTTCTAGCCGCCAACAAGACTTCTGGGAGGCTCTGAAAGGGTTCTTGCATGTTGGATAGCCAATAGGAGGGTATTTATACCCCTAATAGTCCAAATGTACCATTGGGGGTCGTGGGCACACGATCCAAGGCTAATCCAACAGTTCCCTAGGGTGCCACGTGTCCAAGATAAAGTTTATGTCACAGAGATTCCGGAGTGTGTCGACTTGCCCATGAGGTGTGTCGACACACTATCCCAGACTGGCAAATCAATTCCCTGGGAGAGGTCTCTAGTGTCGACCTGAGATGATTCAGTGTCGATACCATGTCCCAGACAGCAAAACAGCCCTTCTGGGAAGGCTCTCTAGTGTCGACTTGATATCATCTCGTGTCGACCTGCTTTGGCCATCTGAAAAACAGGCCTTCTGGGAGAGCCATCTAGTGTCGACCTGCCTGCATTTGGTGTCGACCTGCTTTAGCTATCTGAACAACAGGCCTTCTGGGAAGGCTATCTAGTGTCAACACTATCTGATTTAGTGTCGACCTGAGATGGAAGCCTGTTAACATATTTCTCTGGGATCTGTCTCTAGTGTCGACCTGCCCCGGACTAGTGTCGACACTAGTTGATCTTTTCTTCACATTTCTGCCTTTGCTCTGAGCCATTGTGTCGACACCATTGATGGTTGTGTCGACACTACCTTTGCAAGAAAATGTTTGTCCCTGAGAAAATAACACAAAAATCATTAGTTAAATGTATTATCATGAATATAAATGATAAATGTGCTTGGAAACATGATTTTTGAATATTGGTAATTCAGGTGATGTATTTCACATGTTCCAATTTTATGCATTAAAATCACAGCTTGTCATCATCAAAATATGAGGGGAAATGACTTGTTTTCACACTCAACCTAACAATCTCCCCATTTTGATGATGGCAACCTTAAAACTAGATAAAAGTGAAGTTTTGATGAAAAGTGATTTTAAGCACCTTTGGTTATTTAACACTCAGTTAGAAAAGCATTGATTGTGACTGAGTGATGTTTTATTTCTTTTTATTCTAACTTGTCAAAGACCTTTGAACATTTTTTTTTGGGTAACATTTTAAGATCACACACATGAAAGACACAATGTTACTAGAAGTGAATTATTTGCACAAAGAGGCCAAGCAGCTTGACAAGCAATCATCACATTCACATTCATTCAAAAAAGTTTTCAATCACATTGAAGACACAAAGATTTCTATTCATTTCATTCACAAAATATGAACATTGCAATCTTCAAAAACACATTTAAAAATCATTACAAGTTCTTGCTATCTTCTCCCCCTTTGACATCATCAAAAGAAATTACATTAATGGGGAGGAGGAGGAGGAGGAGGAATGGGTATCAAAATGGTCTCAATATCTGTCAGTCTCTTTCCATTGAAGCCAGACTGAACTTCATTTGTGCTTGGATAGTGGAAAGTCTTGTATGCAATAGATGTTCCATTCTCTCTGAGTTCTCTGACATTGTAGCTTGAAGGGCACTGAATTCTGTTGACATTGGCTGTGAAGATGAAGAAGAGCCAGCTGACCAAGCAGGTCTATTCAAAACTTTGAATTCCTTTTTAAGAGCAGACATCTCTTCATCAATATGAGCAGACAAATTCTTCATGCTCTCCAAGTCTTTTTTTTTTTTGCTAAGTAATAATGTATTAAAATTGGGGAATAATGTACATACCTATGGTCAAGAAGACATAGGCAAAGGTTCCTATTGAGGAGTAGGAGAGTGCACCCCACCTCAGAGAGGTAGAATGGTCCCACTCCACCACTCACTACAATAAGATAACCAAGATGAACACCTCATGACCACACAATCTGTGGACTATGAGTAAGATAATGAGAAACGAAGAATTGCCTAGGAATGAGATATGTTGAACCGAGTGAGGATCTCTTTTTCCCTTCTATTACATCCGCTAATTACATTATTTTCCATGCAAAGCTTGATATCTAGCAACGTCCTAATGAGAACTTGCATGTTAGTGATTTGTTTGTTCTCAAAAATCCGAAGACATCTTTCTCTCCATATCCACCATACCGCAGTCTTCAAAGTAAGTTTCATGCTCTCCAAGTCATCTACCAAATGAGCAAAAGACAGCCTAGTCTTAGAAATCTGAGAGAGTGTCTCCTTTGTGTTGAAGACATTATCTTGGGAATTTTCCAAAATTCCCTTAAGAACTATTTCCAACTCCTTTTGATGCTCTTTTAGCTCAACTGAAGCATCTGCCAATGTGCCTATCAGCCTGTTAAACCTTTGTGTTGCATGGTCAGAAGCTGCTTTTTGTTCAATAAATTTGGCAGACACAGTGTTCTCCAACCTCTGAATCCTCAACTCAAAATTTTCTGACATGGTCTGAATGGAGGTGTTCAAAGCATCAAATTTGTCATTTAAAAAGGTGTATAGCTCTGGTGGAACAGAAGGTCCACCAAAGGATGTGGATGCATGAACTGGAGGTTGTGGAGAAAAGGATGGAATTTCAGTTTCAAGGTTCATGGAGAAGGAGGGCTGAAGTTGAGGTGAAAGAGGGGCATTAAATGGTTTATCAACTTGAGCTGCCACATGAGGCTGATCCTCATTCATTGGAGGCTGGTCCTCATGCACTTGAGGCTGATCCTCTGGAGTTGGAGGCTGATCCTCTTGCACTGGAGGCTGTTCCTCTTGGACCACAGGGGCCTCTACTGCAGCTAGCCCTCTCCTCACCTTATCACCTACAATCCTAAAGCCCATAAATTTTTGAACATGCTTAAAGCAATAGATGTTGGACTTAGGAATTTTCTCAGACTTCTCATTCTCAAGAGACACACCAAAGTGTTTGAAGACTTGAGTCAAATGGGCTGCATAAGGAAGTGATCTATGCAAATCTGCCCTAGTGGTCTCAGAGACGATCTGGTACATGATGACATGGAGATTGACCTTTATGTCCTTGCTCATACAGTATAGCACAAACCTTTGGATGTCTGTGAGTCTGTCTCTCCCACCACCTTGAGGTGTTATGATAATGGTGAGCATGTGGTGGGTAAGCCTCAACACTGGTGGAAAAGTGTTGGTGTTGAATTTGGTGACATGAGTTTGCTTGAGATCAGACTCATCTGCAGGCAATCCAGTCAAGATGGTATATGCTTCATGAAGGTTGAACTCAAAGTTGTGGTAGTCTTCTCCTTCATCTGGAATTTTGAAAATGGTAGCTGCTATGTCTGTAGGCATATCAATTTCAATCCCTTTGACTTTTGACTTGTAGCCGACATATGTGCATTCCAAATGCATGTAGAACTCCTGGATAAGTCGTAGGTAGATGATGCGAAACTCTGAGATGAAGGGTTGCCAAGACTGAAATTTGAAGAAGTTTAGGACTTCAGGAAAGGCAGCATTCAGTTCACTGTCCTCTAAGTCCACAGCTCTGGGCTTCAAAATGGTCTTCCCTGCACTAAGTGGTTGGAAGGAGTTCTCTTAGAGGGCTGGGAAGACTCTGAGGATGAGGAGGTTGACTTCTCAGAGACTTCAGAAGAGGAATCCAGAATTTTCCTCCTAGGGTAGGCAGACCCTCGACCTCGCCCAGAAGATGAAGCCCTACCTCTCTTAGCAGATGATGGGGATGCAGAGGACAGCCCTGGCTGCTCTGCAGGGTCATGGCACCTCTTGGTTCTCCTTTCAGTAGGAGGATCATCATCCGCCGAAATGGGCCTTGCCGTAGCCCTTGATTTTGCTCCACGGCGAGGGGCCTGCTTGGGTGCCATGGAAGCAGTATGGAGTGGAATAGGAGACGATGGAGAGTGAGGAATGAGAGAAGAGGAACAGTGATGGAATGGAGGAGGGAAGAGATGGAGATGGATTCGAAAACCTGCCGGATTCCAGGAAGAAGACGACCGTTGGGTCGACCTGGAGAAGAAAAAAGGGGGTTTTAGGGTATGCTGTCCGCAGGTACATCAAATCCTTAACCGGCGCCCACGGCGAAAAATAGTCTGGCAGGGGGGTCAGTGTCGACACTAGAGGAGGTGAGTGTCGACCTGAGTGAAAGAGTGTCGACACTAGATGGAGTAGTGTCGACCTGGCCTGATGAAAATTTAAGATTTGAGTGTGGGAAAATTATGTGACTTTTGGGATATCTTTAAAATGATAGGCAATGGGTGGAACAATCATTTCAAGGATATTTAAGAGACTAAAAAATTCATTTGTTAAATTTTGCAAAAATTCAACACAATTTAAGTTTTACACAATATCCAACAGGATATGAGCATTCAGTGACTTGAGTCATTAAAATGATGATTTGAGGGATATAATACATTTAACAATCAACTACACACTACCATATTCTTCAAGTCCAAAGAAATAAAAAAAATCTTTTAGACTAAAATCAAGTGTGTTGAAAGTAAACAACTTTTTAAGAACAACTTGATGATGGATAATAGTGATTCTTTTAAAACATTCTCCAATGATATACACATTTTGTTTTTGAAACAAACTATCAAATGAGATACATCTTGTTCACTCAAGAACTAATGCTTTTCACACACTATAGTCCCTGGATACTAATGATTTATCCATTATCAAGTCTCAAAGGGGTAAATGATGACCTTTTGACATGAAAATATACATTTTTTAGACGCCAATATTTCCAGTTACTCAGTCATCATCAAAAAGGAATATGACATATTTGTTTTGCTTTGCATTTATTTTTTATTTTGAACCCCTTTGAACAGAGATAGCATTAGTGCCTCATGACATACATGGCACTTCATTCATTGTGAAGGTGTGCAGTTTCTCAGCACATGTGCCATTGCTCTGTTGAATTGACAAAATTTGAAGAGTTTTTGACAAAAAAGACATCATCTATATCCAACATCAATTGCAAACAAAACATGTTTACATTCAAGGCACACATTATCCTTCAGTCTTTGAAAGAGATCTAAATTTCTATAGTTTTGAAGAATATAGGTGAGAGTTGACAAATGAATATAGTAGATCACTCAAAGGATCATTTTGAGACTCTAGACACCTGAATGAGGACATCAAGCAAGGAAATTGATGTAATGCAAGAAAAGTTTTGAATTTTTCAAAAGATATAACTTGTGAATTCTCTAGCTCCCCCTGAGATGAAGATTTCAACCACTTTTCATCAGAATAAAGATATGCAAGTTTTTGAAATCAGGAAAGATTCTCTTTAAACAATAAAAGCTCCCCCTCAATAATTGCATTTTCATTTCTTGGTACTTGACGGAGACACATACTCTCGCATAGTGAAAGTGTCCAGACAAGCAGAACTTGTCCTTCTTCAAATCACCATTTGATATACCAAGAAGTTCAACACAATGTGAGTTGAAGAGTTCATTGTCAAAAAGAAATAGAAGTGAAATAGAGAGAGATATGATCAGTATGAATCAAGGAAGCAAATGAATATGATGATGCAAAGAACTCCCCCTCAGAAGATGCTTAACACTCAACCCAATCCCAATGGACATTTACAAAGACCAAGTTCTCTCCTTAAAGATGAGAATCTACTGTCAGGAAGGGGTTTAGTGAAGATGTCAGCAATTTGTTTTTCAGTTTCTATGAAGTGGAGTTCAAATGATTTCTTTGCTACCTCATCTCTCAAGAAATGATGCCTAATTTCAATATGCTTGGTTCTGGAATGCTGAATGGGGTTTTTATACAGATTTATTGCACTTGTGTTATCACAAAGAATCAGAACACAACCTAAATCTTGGTTATAATTAAGAAGTTGATGTTTTACCCAAAGAATTTGAGTTCCACATCTACCTGCTGCAACATACTCAGCCTCTACAGTTGACAGAGTAACTGAATGTTGCTTCTTAGAAGCCCAAGAGATTAGGCACCCACCTAAGTACAAACACAAGCCACTTGTGCTTTTTCTATCTAATTTACAACCAGCATAGTCAGCATCACAATAGGCAATCAAATCTAACTTGCAATTAGCAGGACACCAAATTCCTAAATCACATGTTCCAACAAGATATTTGAAAATTCTTTTAACAGCTAACATGTGACTTTCTTTAGGATTTGATTGAAATCTAGCACACAAACACACACTAAACTGAATATCAGGTCTAGAAGTTGTAAGATAAAGTAGAGAACCAATCATATTTCTGTAGGTCTTTGGGTCTACTGACTTACCATGAGAGTCTTCTTCTAGCTTAGCATTAATGGCAATTGGTGTGTTTGAATGCTTGAGGTTCTGAAAGTCAAACCTTTTCAAATGTTCTTTCACATACTTGGTTTGACTGATGAAGATTCCCTCATGTGTTTGGTTAACCTGCAATCCCAAGAAAAACTTTAGATCTCCCATTAAACTCATTTCAAATTCATTTTTCATTTGATTTGAAAATTCATTACACATGCCTTTATTGGTTGATCCAAATATTATGTCATCAACATAAATTTGGACTGCAATTATTTGTTATTGACTGTTTTTGTGAACAAAGTTTGATCAACATTTAACCCAACCTTTTCCATTCTTTTAATGGTTCTCCGGCTGGTTTCTTCCAAGCTACTAATGGTGTCAGACAAGGTGATCCCCTATCTCCTTATTTATTTACCATTGCTATGCAAGGCTTCACTAATTTGATGGATCATGAAGTTCTAAATGGTTATATCAAGATCCCTTCGGCGGCTAATGTTAAGATCTCACACATTGTTTTTGCGGACGATCTTGTTATTTTCTTCAAGGATGACATTACTACAGCTGAAAGAATCAAGAATGTGTTGCATGTGTTCTCAGCTTATTCGGGGCTTAAGCTTAACTATAATAAGAGCAAACTGTTCATTGGCGGAAAAGTCAGACACAAGGAGATGTTTCTTAAAACCATGAATGTTGGGGAAGGTTCCTTACCTGTTACCTATCTTGGTCTACCTCTTATTTCCACTTCAATCAAGAAAGTCCATTGTGTTCCTCTCATTGAGAAAATCAGCAGAAGATTGAGTTCCTGGAAAAATAAGTTGCTTTCTAAAGCTGGGAGGTTACAGCTTATCCAATCTGTGCTTCATTCATATTCTATATATTGGTCTTTAGCATTTTCGCTACCTAAGGGGTTGATTCACACCATTGAGCACCTTATTCGAAATTTCTTTTGGAAAGGGTGTGCTGACAGGAAAACTATGCACATGGTTAAATGGGATGTAATATGTAGGCCGAAAAAAGAAGGAGGTCTTGGGGTGAAAAATATCCTTGATTGGAATAAAGCGGCTTCAGCTAAGCTTCTGTGGGATGTTTTGCAAAGGAAGAATTCCTATGGGTGATTGGATCCATTCTAAATATCTTTCTAAGAACAACATATGGTGTATCAACTGCAAGGCAAACTACTCTAGTGCATGGAAAGCGGTTCTTCAAGAGAGGGATTGGATGAAAGATCAAATCACCTATCATATTGCAAGTGGTACTTCTATTAATATGTGGTTTGACCCTTGGCTGGCTGGTAAAAGTATTTATGAGATGCATGGGGATAGAGTCCGGCATGATCTGGGGCTTCTAGAGATGCGAATATCTCTCACTTTATTCTGAATGGTGAATGGTGCCTGCCTACAGCTACTTCATTCCAATGATTCATCTGTGGCCTATTATTCGAAGTATAAGAATCCAAACAGATAATAATGACATGATAACTTGGAATCACAATAATAGCAAATTCTCCATCCATTCTGCATGGAATGAGATCAGACCCAAGTATGGAAAAATTTGCCATTACCCGTGGATCTGGGGAAGGCCGGGTGCTAACAAGTTCAAACTTTGTACTTGGCAAGCTACTTTGGGAAAACTTCCAACTCAAGACCTCATGCAAGAGAGAGGATACCATTTAGCTAATCAATGTTTTATGCAGATTTGAAGGAGAAAGCAACAAGCATATTTTCTTTAGTTGTCCTTATTCTCAGTGGATCTGGAAAGAAATTTTGAAAAGATTTCAGGTTACAAGAACCCCGGCGTATGGTTTGATAATGAGTTGAATCAGCTGCAAAACAATTTCCCTATACACAATGCGATCCAGTCTCTTGCTCACCTTGCTTTGAAGACTTCGGTCTGGTGGATATGGAGAGAGCGTGTTGTAGAAGTTTTGATGAGGTGAGCCGAAGCAACATGCAGGTGCTGATTTCCATTCTTCTCGATATCAAAATATGTATGGAAGACCACCAATATGATTTGAAAGAAGGAAGGGAGAAGGACATCTTTAGGAGATTCAACATATCTTTTTAGCTGAGTTCCTCTTGTAGTGTTCATCATTCTATAGTTTTTTTTTTCCATTCATAGTCCACAGCTTGTGTGGTCATGAATTGCTTTCTATTGTGATCCTAATGTTGTGTACGGTGGAGTGAGAATATTCTACCTCTCTGAGGTGGGGTACACTCTCCTGTCCTCATTAGGAGTTCACTTCCTGTGTGCCACTCTTATGGCCACGGGTTCTGTATATTATTCGCTTTTCTTTAATGAAATTATTACTTACCAAAAAAAAGTTTGATCAACATTTCCTCTAGAATATCCTTTTTCAAGCAAAAAGGAACTCAAACGGTCATACCAAGCTCTTGGAGCTTGTTTAAGACCATAGAGAGCCTTATGAAGCTTGAAAACATGGTTAGGATGTTTTTCATTTTCAAATCCAGGAGGTTGTTCAACAAAAACATTTTCCTTGATATATCCATTTAAAAATGTACTTTTAACATCCATTTGATAAACTTTGAATTTCATGGAGGATGCAAAAGCAAGGAAAATCCTAACTGCTTCTAGTCTAGCTACAGGGACATATGATTCTTCAAAGTCAATTCCAAACTCTTGATTGTACCCCTTTGCAACTAGCCTAGCTTTATTTCTTATGACTTGACCATTCTCATTCAACTTATTTCTGAAAACCCATCTAGTGCCAATGACTGTTTGGTCACTAGGTCTAGGTACTAATTCCCATACTTGATTTCTTTCAAATTGATGAAGTTCATCATGCATGGCATTAATCCAATCAGAACTTGATAAAGCTTCATCAATTGACTTTGGTTCAATTTGGAAAATTAGAGCTAGTGGGTCTTCTTCAATATCATGCAGGAATGATGATCTAGTCCTAACTCTATCATGCAAATTGCCAACTACATTATCTAATGGGTGATCTCTCAAAATTCGATGTTCAGAAATTACCTGTTGAGGGGTACTTAAATTTGGAACAATGTTACCTGATCCACTTGAAGATGGTGAATTGATGTTCAAGTTCTCACCAATGTCTTCAAGCTCCTCAACAGTTGGTGAAGAGTCCACAATGAAATCATCCTCTTCACTGTCTTGTCTTTCCCTACAAGATTTAGAATTATTAGTTGAAAAAGAATTTTTATCAAAGATAATATGTGGAGATTCTTCAACAGTTTTGTTTTTGAGAATGTACACTCTGAAAGCTCTTGACACTTCTGAATAACCAAGGAAGATGGCTTCCTGACTCTTAGCATCAAACTTGTCAAGATTTTCTTTATTATTGTTGTGTACATAACATTTGCACCCAAAGATTTTGAAGTAAGAAACAATTGGCTTTTGTTTTCAATAGTTCATAGGGGGTTTTCTGATTTTTGGTCTGATCAAATCTCTATTCAGAATGTGATTTGTGTGTTTACAGCTTCAGCACAGAAGGATTTAGGCAAATTGCTTTCTAAGAGCATGGATCTAGCCATTTCCACAAGAGTTCTATTCTTTCTTTCCACAACTCCATTTTGTTCTGGAGTTCTTGGTGAAGAAAACTTGTGGAAAATTTGAAGTTCAGCACATAAATCAGAAAAGGATTGGTTTTCAAATTCACCCCCATGATCAGTTAAAATATTTTGATTTTATATGAAAAGTTTTTAGGGCAGTGGTACAGAATTTTCTGAACTCAAGGCAAGTATACTTTTGTGGGACAAGAAGATAACCAAGTAAATCTGGTAAAATCATCAATGATTACAAACCCATATCTCTTGCCACTTAGACTTAGAACTCTTGTTGGGCCAAAAAGGTCCATGTGAAGTAGTTCTAGTGGCCTAGATGTGAGTACCTCATTGAAGTTCTTAAAAGATTTCCTTGTTTGTTTCCTTGGGCACAGATCCCACAAGCTTGATTTTCAATGTTAGAGAAAGATTCAGGAAGACCCTTAACCAAGTTCAGCCTTAACAATTTATTCAAAGTTCTGAAACTTGCATGGCCAAGTCTTTTGTGCCAAGTCCATGCAATTTCATCTTTATTAGCAACAAAGCAAAGATTTTCAGAAAAGTTTTATTAAGGTCGATCATGTAAACATTGTTTTCCCTTTTTCCACAAAATTTTATTTTATCAGTTGATGAATCAATGATCTTACAGAAATTGGATTCAAACACAACTTTGTGACCTTTGTCACATAGTTGGCTAATACTTAGCAGATTGTAATCAAGACCATCAACTAATAAAACACTATCAACAGAGTTTGAGGAAGTTTGACCAACCTTTCCAGATCCAATGATCTTTCCTTTATTTTACCTCCAAATGTTACTGAACCTCCCTCCTTCTCAATCAGGAATGAAAATTTGGCTCTATCTCCAGTCATGTGTCGTGAACACCCACTGTCAAGGAACCACACATTTGAATTGGGTGCACGACCTTCCTGCAAAATCAATCAATGGAGAGAAGATTTGGTACCCAAACAGTGTTGGGACCATCAGAATGTTTGGACATTTTTATCAAATCTTTTCTCACCCAAATTTGATTTGTTTTTATTTTGTTTATTACAGTGGTGTTTTCTGTCTTTTTCACTTTCTTCTTTCCTTTAGGAATGAAAACACCAGTGTTTTTGTTTTTGGTAGGAGGGGAAGTTTTCATTTGAACATGAGAGTTTAGATTAGGAGGTGGAATCCAAGGATTTTGTTGGTACATCAGAAAATTTGGATAGAAGAATTGGGGATGATACCAACATGGGTTGTAATGCCATTGGTTCCAATCAGCTTGATATCTTGTCTTGGAAGTCCAAGGTTTTCATGAATGACTTCCTTTGACTTTTTCTGATTTTTCAAATTTTTATTTGAATTTTTTATTTTTTTGTTTGTCTTTGTTGATGTTGAGCAGGTCGACCTCTCCTTGACTGGTGTCGACACAACAGCCACAGAATCCTTCTTTTGTGGACTGGTGTCGACCTGTCAGGTGACTGTGTCGACCTGGTTGACTTGCTTTGTTCTGAGTTTTTGGACTTTTTGGTGTTTGCTTGAGGTTTGTTTGATTTTTGTGTTCTCAAGACTAGGGCCTTTGACAAATTTAATTAATGGTGCTTTATCCTTCTTTTCACCAAATTTGTCTTTCTTAGGTTTTTGTTTATCAAATCCTAGTCCATGAGAGATTGATTTCATATTTGCTCCCAGCAAGGCCTTCAGATTATCTTTACCACTTGTGAATGTTTCAATAACTTCCTCCTTTCTTTTAGCTGGTTTTGTAAGGTTTTTATTTCTTCAACTTTGTTGTTTATCATGGTTTTCCATTTCCAGCTTTCCAGACAATTCTTTGAATTCAAGGGTGGCCTTTTGAGAGGCTAGCGCTCATCAATCAAATTCAGAAGATTTTTTTTTCTTCATTCAGTTCAGTTACTTCATTTTCTAGTTCACAAATTCTTTTGTTTGAGGATTGGTTATGGTAAATGCTTTCAATTTCCTTTTGAGATGTTTATTTTCTTTCCTCATTTTAGTGTAGTTTTCAACAAGTTCTGCATAAGCATCTTGCCAATCTTCAACTGAAAAGTCTTCGAAAGATGTACTTACCTTTCCATCAGAACTATTCGCCATGAAGCAGATTTCCTCACTATCAGAACTTGAGGATTTTCTTCTTCTTCCTTTTCACTTGAGTCTTCATCAGACCAAGTGGCTACCATGGCCTTTGGCTTCTTGAATTTGTGAATCTTTTTGTGCTTCTCCTTCTTGTTTTCAGGACATTCTCCCTTCATATGTCCTGGCTTGTTGCACCTATAACAGATGACAATTTCATCAGATTTTTGATTCTTGTTAGAATTAGCATTAGAAAATGAAGTGTTTCTTTTACCTGATGATTTCTTTTTGCCAGAAAATTTTCCTTTCTATTTCAAGAATTTTCTGAATTGCCTGGTCATGAGGGCAATCTCATCCTCATTTGACTCAGACTCGTCAGAACTGGTTTTATCCTGACTTTTGTCTTTGTTACTAGATGAGGCCTTAGAGCTACTGGCTTGGTTTTGATTATGTGTTCTTCATTTCTCTTTAGATTGATTTCATATGTCATTAAAGATCCTATCAACTCATCCAAAGAAATTTTGGACAGGTCTTTAGAATATTCAATAACAGTGGCTTTTGTGTGCCAAATTGAAGAGAGAGAACGTAAATTTTTCTTACCAAGTCAGCATCCGTATAGTCCTTACCTAAGGCCTTCAGTCCATTGACTATGATACCTGGCAAACATTTCAGAGATTGTCTCATTAGATTTCATCATGAACAATTCATATTCAGAGACAAGTATGTTAGCCTTGGTTTCTTTAACCTGAGATGTTCCCTCATAGAGTAACTCAAGTTTATCCCACATCTCTTTGGCAGATTTGCACATTGAGATTCTTGAGTACTCTTGGGGTGAACAGCACATTGAATCATATTCATGGCACTGTAATTCAATGTAGCTTTTCTTATCTGTTCCCTAGTCCAGGTTTCTTCCTCTCCCTGGTTTTCATAGGGTCCTACCTCCACTACTTTCCAGATTTCATAATTTTGGGCTCTTAGAAAAACTTGCATTCTATTTTTCCAATAAGAATAGTCTGTCCCATTAAAGAATGGTGGACTATTAATGGAATGGCCCTCAGCTATGAATCCTCTATAATCCATTTAATTAAACTGATGGTGCAAAGAAGGAAACACTCAGCAAACAAACAAGCAAGCAAACAAATCACACAGAATACTCAAAAATTACTCAGATCAAATCAGATCAAGTATAAACCCGCTCTGATACCAATTGAAGGATCGAGAAAGGATGAGGACAAGATCTAGAAGGGGGGGGGGGGGGTTGAATAGATCTAGGCCTACTAATGCGGAAGCTTAACCAATTTTAAAAACTCTTGAATCAGAGACAAATTGAGAAACAAATTTCACAGATCTGAAGATGAATTGAAGGATTGAAATAAATGTGTGGAAAAGATCTAGAAGGGGGGGATGAATAGATCTTAGCCACTTTTGCGGAAGCTTAAATAATTTTTAAAAACTATTTAGAATCAGAGGCAATGTTATCAGTGAAAAGCTACTGATCTGATTAGATTGGAGTGAGTTGAAAAACTTAGATGTGAATCAAGTTGATTAAGTGAATTAAAAAGCGAATCCTATGCAAGCATCTAGCGGATGAATCAGTCAAACCACAGAAAACAATGCACAAGGATTTTTTAGGTGGTTCGGAAATCAGCCATGTGATTCCTACATCCACCCTCACAACCCGTGAGGATTCACTAACACAACTGGGTAACACACCCACTGGAGCCTGACAACTCCAACACTGAAGAGCTTACAACTCACACCACTTCTAGAGCAAGACTACTCTAGAACAACTGAGCAAGACTGCTCAACCCACACTTGAGTTGACAACTCAACACTGAGCACAACGGCTCACAACAACCTGAGCACAAGGCTCACACATAGACTTGCTAGACACCAACTTAAGACATAGATCCTCTAGCAACAGATCTAGTCGAAGTTTGAGAACTCTAAAGAGAATTATGCAGAAGTACTTGCATAATCTCAAGAGATATCTCAGAAGAACAGAAGAAATGTAAAATTGAATTGAAAAGTCTTCGTTCTTCAGTGTACTCCCTTGTAGAGACTTGAATTGGGAAGAAGAAAGTGAAGCTTGAAGTCCAAGTCGATGCTCTGCAATCTGAGAAGTTGGATCTTCCTCGAGTTCTTCACCAAAGGAGTCTTCTACAATATCTGCTTCCTTGGAATGCTTCGAAAGAATCTACAGGAATCAAATTCCAATTCCCACACCTTGAATGGGTGGGAATTGGTCTTCTGGAAGCAATTGGAGAGCAGAGGAGGAGACACGAGCTCTTCTGGCCGCCAGGAGCTTCTTGGAGGTTCTAAGAGAGTTGGTTTCTTCTCACACTTGAAAACAGGCCGAAAAGAACCTTTTATACCCTTAGGATTCCAAAGATACCCTTTTGGGGTACAAGGGCACGCTTTCCTAGGAAGATTCTGATCGCCCTAGAGGAACACGTGGCAGCCATCAACTTTTAAGATGAAAAGATTCCGTAGTGTGTCGACCTGCCCTGGTGGTTGTGTCGACACACTGTCCCAAAGATGGAAAAACCTGTTCTGGGAGGAAAGTCCCGTGTCGACCTGCTCTTGAGTGTGTCGACCTGCTGTCCCAATTCCTCAAATTGGATGTTCTGGAAACTGGGTCTAGTGTCGACCTGCTCTGGGAGTGTGTCGACCTGGGTACCCTTGATCTCTGAAAAACTGCCACTCGTGTCGACACACTCTTGACATGTGTCGACACACTCTTGACATTTTGCACAATTTCTCTTTGAGTCTGTGTTGATGTGTCGACACCATTGATGGGTGTGTCGACACATCTTTTGCATAAAAGGTTTGTACCTGAAAAATAAACACATATATCATTAGTTAAATGATTTATCATTACCATAAATGATAAATGTGGTTTGAAAAATGCTTTTTGAGCATGACTTTCAGGTATGATGTTTTTGACATGTTCCAATTAAATTGCTTTAAGAACACTTCTTGTCATCATCAAAATAGGAGGGAAATGATATGATTAGACATTCAACCCAACAGAATTGAGTGAGTTGTGCAAATGGAGTGTGTGAACAAATTGATTAGATGAATCTAAACGATCCTATGCATGCATCTAACGAAGGATAAGTTCAAACCACATTTAGATCAATGCACAAAGATTTTTAGGTGGTTCGGAAATCACACATGTGATTCCTACATCCACCCCTCACACAGTGAAGATCTTTTTTGGTCGGTCAACCAGATATGAATGAATTAATGAAAGGAGAAAAAGTACATAAGGACTATAAGGCAAGAATACCTTATAGTCTAGAAGGAGAAAGAACGATAGTTGACACCACAAGTTGGTGACTAACCATCAAAAGCTAACTACTCCAAGAGGAGCATACAATCATTTATTAAGTCTAATGTTGAACTTTTCACACAAAGCTTTTGACCGACCAGAAAGAACAAGGCCTTGGTGATTGGCCTCTAAACAACTCCTAACATCTTCCATAATGGATAGAGCCGTATGGATAGGATTGGTGTTGATCTCCTCAAATATTCTAGTGCATCTCTCCTTCCAAATCCACCAAACACAAGCTCTAAATAGCAGGCGAGCTACACAAGTTGCAAACCCATCGGTTTTGAAGCTAGATTAAGATCATGCATTTCCTCCAAGATGGTCTGACGAGGCCGTCTTGTGATGTTCATGCGTTGAAGGATCTCGCCCCAGACAGATATTGAGTATGGGCACTTAAAGAATATATGATCCTCATTCTCCTCATCATTGCAGCAAAGAATACATCTACTAGGAATAAGAAAACCGCGCTTCCTCAAGTTATTAATAGGTGGTACAACACACCCACTGGAGCCAGACAACTCCAACCACCTGAGTTTACAACTCACACAAACTCTAGAGTAAGACTACTCTAGAACCCTGAGCAAGACTGCTCAACAACACCTTGAGTGCGACGACTCAAAACCACTGAGCTCGACGGCTCACAAACAACTTGCTAGAAACACACAAGACTGAGATCCTCTAGCAAAAGATCTAGTCCAACAAGAGTGAATTCATGAGACTCATGCAACAACCCATGCACAATCTCAGAATTACTCAGAAGAGAAAAATGAAGATGAGAATTGTATTGATAGCTTTTCTCTTCAGATGTACTCCCTTGTAGAAGGTCGAATTGTGAAGGTCTTGATCTCTGGAAGTTCCTGGGCGATGCTCTGCAATTCTGATCTTCAGGATCTTCCTTGGATTCTTCACAGAAGTCGGCTTCTACTTGATATGCTTCCTTGAGGTGATCTAATTGGTTCTTCAACGATCAATTTCCACTTCTCATGCTTGAGCAGATGATAATTTGGCTTGAGGAAGCACCAGGAAGGCAAGAACAGGGAGGAGAAACCTTCTAGCCGCCAACAAGACTTCTGGGAGGCTCTGAAAGGGTTCTTGCATGTTGGATAGCCAATAGGAGGGTATTTATACCCCTAATAGTCCAAATGTACCCTTGGGGGTCGTGGGCATACGATCCAAGGCTAATCCAATAGTTCCCTAGGGTGCCACGTGTCCAGGACAAAGTTTAAGTCACAGAGATTCCGGAGTGTGTCGACCTACCCATGAGGTGTGTCGACACACTGTCCCAGACTGGCAAATCAATTCCCTGGGAGAGGTCTCTAGTGTCGACCTGAGATGATTCAGTGTCGACACCATGTCCCAGACAGCAAAACAGCCCTTCTGGGAAGGCTCTCTAGTGTCGACCTGATATCATCTCGTGTCGACCTGCTTTGGCCATCTAAAAAATAGGCCTTCTGGGAGAGCCATCTAGTGTCGACCTGCCTGCATTTGGTGTCGACCTGCTTTAGCTATCTGAACAACAGGCCTTCTGGGAAGGCTCTCTAGTGTCGACACTATCTGATTTAGTGTCGACCTAAGATGGAAGCATGTTAACATATTTCTCTGGGATCTGTCTCTAGTGTCGACCTGCCCTGGACTAGTGTCGACACTAGTTGATCTTTCTTCACATTTCTGCCTTTGCTCTGAGCCATTGTGTCGACACCATTGATGGTTTTGTCGACACTACCTTTGCAAGAAAATGTTTGTCCCTGAGAAAATAACACATAAATCATTAGTTAAATGTATTATCATGAATATAAATGATAAATGTGCTTGGAAACATGCTTTTTGAATATTGGTAATTCAGGTGATGTATTTCACATGTTCCAATTTTATGCATTAAAATCACAGCTTGTCATCATCAAAATATGAGGGGAAATGACTTGTTTTCACACTCAACCCAACACGGTATGGATCCATATAAGGCTTTGTATGGACGACCGTGTCGCACTCCTCTAGACTGGTTCGAGGTTGGCGAACGGATTGTCACGGGGCCAGAGTTAGTATAGTAGGTAGTTGAGGTAGTTCAGCTTGTGAGGCAGAGGCTTCAGTCAGCTCAGAGTCGGCAGAAGAGTTATGCAGATCAGCGTAGACGACCGCTCGAGTTTCAGGTAGGGGACCAGGTGTTTGTCCGTGTGTCTCCTATGAAGGGAGTGGTGAGGTTCGGTAGGCGTGGAAAGTTGAGTCCCCGCTTTATTGGACCTTTCACCATTACTGAGTGTGTCAGAGGTTTGGAGTATAGACTTGAGCTTCCGTCAGAGTTGGCAGCAGTCCACAATGTGTTCCACGTGTCGATGCTTCGGAGGTACCTTTCTGACGAGTCTCACGTTCTCCCGAGCACAGAGTGGTCTGAGGTGACTCCAGTGTTGACAGTACCAGAGTTTCCGTTCCATATTGAGGATCGCCGAGTTTAGAGGTTGAGGAACAAGGCAATCCCCTTAGTTCGTGTTACGTGGCAACGACATTCAGGTGGTGAGTCGACATGGGAGCGAGAGGATGAAATGCGCGAGCAATTTCTGTACCTCTTTGGTGAGCCTTCTTTCTTTATGTTGTTTGAATATTGGGGGCAAAATTCCTTAAGGGGGGAGGGCTGTAAGGTCTCGGGTCTTAGTGGATCCTTATTGGGTCTTGTAGAGGTTCGGATGTGGTTGACGACAATGGACATTGCCGTTGACTTGTGTTTGACGGCCA
Source organism: Colocasia esculenta (assembly GCA_014218235.1). Classification (NCBI taxonomy): domain Eukaryota; kingdom Viridiplantae; phylum Streptophyta; class Magnoliopsida; order Alismatales; family Araceae; genus Colocasia; species Colocasia esculenta. The sequence goes on from CM024757.1 coordinate 89,864,674, forward strand.
GGGGCTAGCCGTTGACTTGGTTTTAGCGTCCAGGGATGTGGACGTTCGTCGTTGAAGTTGACGGCAAGCGGTCCAGACGTCAACCCATTGGCGGTTCAAATAGGCGGCGAGGTATGTGGACGTCTATTTGTGGCTTCTGTAGAAATAGGCCAGCCCGAGAGCAGCAACCTTTCCTCTTCCTTTCCTCTCTTTCCCTCCACTTTTGCCTTTGTCTGTTTCCACCACTTCCAATGGTTGATGGGAGCTTGTGGGAAGACCCTGGTACGTGTGGCGGTGTTAGATCGAGCGGGAAACGCGAAGATTTGGTGTGATTCGCGCGGAGACTTTGAGGGGTTCCAGCACGATTGGTGACTGTTTAGGAGCTTTTGAGGCGTTCTAAGGTAGGGACTTAACCCTTAAACCCTCCTTAACAGATCAGCATGCTTATTTGCGTAGATTAGTATGCTAATCGTATTTTAGGGTTGGGTTATACCATGCCGGGATTTTGGGTGTTTTGGGCGATCCAAGTGTTGGATCGTGGATTTCCGAAGTTCTGGTAGTGTTAGCAGATGTGAGGAGATGTTTCCCTCCATCAATTTTATGGCTGTTGGGCGTTTTGCCTAATTGGACTGACCCGACACTGTTCTGGGTCTAGGGGACTGAAGATATTAACATCCACATATGTTGACATTGAGATCTTCAAGGTTGATATAAACGACAAGGTCTATTGCCGTTGATTAAGTGTTAGCGGCATTGTGAGTGCCGTCTACATCTTGATTGGTGACATTTGATGTTTCCGTTAATATCTTGTGTCCAGCAGGCCTTGGTTCTGTTTTGTGTTTCAAGGTGTTGACATGCGATGTCTGCCTGTTAACACAATTTGCCAGGCTTAGAGTGTGGCTCCGCCTGTGCATATGCGTAATTAACTGTGTCGAGATGTGACACGAGGTGTTCGTCTATTGTACGGTGTTTCAGATGTTGAGAGTGTTACCGTCTGTACTCGCATTGAGTTACTGTGCTTCTATTTCTATTTGTCACCTGGACATAGAGCGACGCTCTGTCTAGATGACCGGCGTGTGGGGGTCCTCCGTCGGTGAGCTAGGACGTTGAGAGCGTCTCTGTTCTGTGCGTACTCCTTGTGGTGGTTTCGAGCCGGTCTCCGTGGAGCCCCTTCTCTACCGCTAGGGTCAGGCGTAGGGGGAAAACCGGTCGTGGACCAGACACGAGAGAGAGCGTCTGTAGTGTGCACACGTGGCTGGGGTTGAGAGACTCTATGGTGACGGGACGCCGAGCCACAGACCCTAGCTGAGTCCTACTTACTGTGTGTGAGTGTGTGTTACTGAGCCGCGAGTTTACAGTTTTGTGTTGTGATGCGACGTGTATTTACTTTCTATTTTTACTTTCCGCACTTTAGTACTGTTGCCGGTGGGGGTTACTTTTCCCTACTGGGTCTCTTTTCTTGAGACTCACTCCCCTCCCTTTCAGGTGGGTCGTCGTCGACTCCCGTTCCAGGCAAGTCTAGCCACTCCGGTGTTGGTGCGCCCTAGCTGCAGTGAGTAGTACTTTTTGTTGTACTTATGTACTCTGCACTTAGCTCGGACTCTGAGTTGTACATGTTATGTTTCATGTATAGTGAAATTTTACAGCTTTACATGGTGTGTATCTTCTTATATATAGTCTCCTCGGACATTCACTTTTTACCCTTCCGAGCTTGTCTCATTGGTTAGCGGGTTAGAATTCGGGTTACTGGTTGGTTACTGGTAATGCAGATTCTGAGTCGTTACAGATGCTCTGCAACTGGTGCCTCTGGATCTTCCTTGAAATCTTCTCAATTGGCTACTTCTACTTGATCTGCTCCCTTGGAAGTGATCTCACATCATCTTCATGGATCAATCTTCACTTCTTGTGCTTGCAAGGATGGGAATTGGCTTACAACAGCACATGGAGAGCAAGAACAGGGAGAGACCTCTTCTTGCCGCCGAAAAGACTTTTCTGGAAGGCTCTGAGGTGTTGTTCTCTTGGATGGCCTATATGAGAGGTATTTATAGCCCTAACATGGCCAAAGGTACCCTTGGGGTACGTGGGCACATGATCCAGGCCGATCCAAGTGATCCCTAGAATGCCACATGTCCAGGTGGGACTTAAGATGAAAACGTTGCCGGAGTGTGTCGACACAGTCACTGGGTGTGTCGACACACTGTCCCAATTCCACAAAATAGGTCTTCTGGGAGATGGCTCTAGTGCCGACACACTCACTGGCTGTGTCGACACACTGTCCCAGTCTGGCAAAAGGGTCTTCTGGAGATTGGGTCTAGTGTCGACACTGCCTGGGACTGTGTCGACATAGTGAACCCTGTCTTCATGAATTTGTTTCAGGGTTTGATACCCAGTGTCGACACCAGCAGTGGGTGTGTCGACACTACCATTGCAAGAAGTACATGTCCCTGAGAAATAAACACATAAATCATTAGTCCAATGTATTATCATGAATATATGTGATATAATGTGTTTGGAAACATGCCTTTGAGCATTGTTATTACATGTGTGATATATTTAACATGTTCCAATCATTATGCATTAAAATCACAACTTGTCATCATCAAAATTGTAAGGGGAAATGTATTAAATTCACACTCAACACAACAATCTCCCCCTTTTTGATGATGGCAACAGTAAGTCAACATGAAAGTTTGAATTTCAAAGAAATGTGATTTTAAGTCATTCATTCACATACTATCCAATCACATACACACTGAATGACAATGAACACATGTTTCAATATTTTCATTCAATTCATCAAAGGACATTGAGCACAATTTAGTAACAATTGACATTTTTCACAATCAAACACACAATGCTACTAATAACCATGTCATTTCATAAATGGCCAACAAACCATACAAAGTTTGATATTTATAAGCATTCATCCATTCATAGGCAATCTTTCATTGACATTCATAAAAGGTGTTCCTTCTCATTCAACAAAGATATTCAATACAAAGATATTCTTTCTCCCCCTTTGACATCATCAAAAGATAAGATTCATCAAGAGGATGGAGGTGGAGGAGGAATAGGAAGAAGGAGAGACTCTATGGTCTTCAATCTTGAATCCATTGTAGCAAGGTTGGATCTCAACTGAGTTTGCATTGTAGAAAGTCTTGTGTGCAGCAAGTCTTCCAACCTTTGACTGTTGTCATACATGTTTGACTGGAATGCAGACAGATCAGCTGAAATGGGCTGAGACCCTGAAGAGGAGCTGGCAAATCCACCATGTCTGTTGATACTTCTGAGCTCACTCTTGAGGGCAGACATCTCATGATCTATATGACCTGACAAATTCTTCATGCCTTCCATATCATCAACCATGTGTGCAAATGAGAGTCTGGTCTTCGAAATTTGAGTCACTGCCTCTTGACTATTGAACAAATTCTTCTATGAATTGGCTAAAATTCCTTCAAGGATCTTTTCAAGCTTGTCCTGATGCTCCTTTAGTTGAAGGGATGCATCACCCAAAGTACCAATTAGCCTGTTGAACCTTTGGGTAGCATGATCAGCTGCTTCCTTCTGCTTGATAAATTGACCATTCACTGAATTCTCCAACCTTTGAATTCTGAGCTCAAAGTTCTCTGACATCTGATAGATGGAGGAGGTGATGGTGTCAAATTTGTCATTCAAGAAGGAGTATAGCTCTGGTGGAACAGAAGGTCCATCAGTGGATTGGGGAATGAAAGTTGGAATTTCCACTTCAGGGATAAGTGGTGAAGGGGCATGAAATGGAGGTGTGTGAGGGACATCCTGAGGGATGGGTGCTCCAATCTCATTGGGAGGCTGTTCTTCTTGATCATTCTGAACCTCTTCAACAGGAGGAGGGTCCACTTCCTCAGGGGCAACTTGAGCCTCAACTATAGGACCTCTTTTTACTTGATCCCCTTCAATTCTGAAACCCATAAACTTTTGCAGATGCTTTAAACAATAAATGTTGGACTTTGGGATGGATTGGGCTTGCTCATTTTCAAAAGACACTCCAAAGTGTTCAAAAACTGATGTAAGATGAGCAGCATAAGGTAGAGATCTGTGTAGATCCTTCCTTGTGGTTTCTGACATAATCTGATACATGATGACATGCAAATTGATCTTTATCTCTTTCTTCATGCAGTATATGATGAACCTCTGAATGTCAGTTAACCTATCCCTTCCACCACCTTGAGGAGTGATTATAGTGGTGAGAATGTGATGTATCAATCTCAAAGCAGGTGGGAAGGTGTTGGTGTTAAACCTGGTGACATAAGTTTGTTTGGAATCTGACTCATCAGCAGGGAGTCCAGTAAGCAGTGAGTAGGCTTCATGCAAGTCAAACTCAAAATCATGATAGTCAGCACCTTCATCAGGAACTTTAAACAAGGTTGTAGCCACTTCAGTAGACAACTTAATCAAAACACCCTTGACTTCTGACTGGTATCCTTCAGGTGTGCACTCTAAGTTCAGATAGAACTCTTGAACTAGTCTTGGATAGATAGTTCTGAACTCAGATATAAAGGGCAACCATTTTTGAAAATTGAAGAACTGAAACACTTCTGGGAAGGCAGTGGCTAGGTCAGCATCCACTAGGTCAACAGCCCTAGGCTTGAGGATGGACTTCCCTTCACTAGCCAATTTGGAAGGGGTAGCCTCAGAGGGCTGAGAGGATCCAGAGGAGGAGGAGGAGGATTCTTCAGAGGGTTATGGAGAAGTGGACAAGATCTTCCTCCGAGGATGGCTAGACTACCTCTGAGATGATCGACGGCTGGAGGAGGGCATCCTACCTTATTTGGATGGAGTAGGAGATGGAGAAGAAGCACCTGGCTGCGCTGCAGGGTCATGGCGGCGTTTGCTTCTTCGCTCAGTGGGAGGTGCTTCAACAGCGGCCGCCCTGGCAGTTGCCCTAGCTCGGGCGCCTCGACGAGGGGTGTGCTTATGAGGCATCGTCCAGGCAAGAAATGGAAGCAAGAGATAGAGACAGAGATGGCGGAGATGATGAGAGGAGGATGGAGACAGAGATGGTGGGAAGAGGGAATCAAGGAAGAATTTTCTTCTGTTTGCAAGAGCAAATGGCGGCTATGGGTCGACCTGGGGAAGAAAAGGGGTTTTGGGTGGGTACAGGTATCTCTAAACCGGCGCCCATGAGAAAGACCCTCCTGGAACCGCCACTATGTCGACACAAGAGTGGAACTGTGTCGACCTGGGCTTAGAATGTGTCGACACATAAGGAAGACTGTGTCGACCTGGCCTGAAGAAATATTGAAGATAAGAGCATGAGGAAAATTTGTAAATTATGGGAAATCTTTAAAATAATGAAATATGGATGGAATCAACTAGACAAGGATTTTTAAGAGGCCAAAGAATTCATTTGTCATATATTTACAAAAAAATCCAACAATACTTCAAGATTTACACAACAACCTACAGGATATATTCATTAAGTGACTTGAGCCATTAAAATGATAGTTTGAGTGATATAGGACATCCAACAGCCTAACATGTGCAGGAGCGTTCTCTCTCTAACCTTCTAGAGAGAGAAGCTCTGAGGAAAGGCGATCAGGAGCGAGCCTGGGGCTCACCCCCCGCCCTCCTGGCGGTGGGTGGGGCTTCTCTCCTGCGCTGAGGAAGGCTTCTTGGCCCTTGAGACCTCTTCCCCGTGGAAGAGTCTTCCTCTTGAGGGCCGCCACCGGCTGGAAATCCTCCACCCGGGGTCTACTCTTTCCTTCCTCAGTCTTCTTGCGTTCTTGCTGCGGTGCTTGAGATGGTGTTGGCAATCCATTCGCCTCCTTCCAGAGGTCGTCTGATGGAGCGGTCCGGTGCTGATCTGAAGGCTATGAAGGCTAGGCGCTCGACTTCCAGAGTTTCTCAGGTTCGTCGACCTTGGTCTTCTCTCTTTGGTGCATCCGGGGTGGAAGATGTTCATGGGTCTGGTTCGGGTCTTGAATTCATTGAACCAACCATTCTTGATGATAAGAAGATTGCGGTGTTTGAGGGGGAAGATGCAAAGGAGCTCCAGGAGTCGTGGAGGTTTGCTATTATGGGTTATTGTATTGGTCTTCGTCCCATGTTCAATGCTCTTCGAGCTTTCATTCTTAATGTCTGGAAACCAAAAGGAGATATGGAGCTTCTAATGCGGGAAGGAGGATTCTTCTTGGTCGTCTTCAACCAGGAGGAGGATCTCCAGAGAGTTCTTGATGGGTTCTGGAGTATTCGAGGTCATCCTCTGGTGCTTCGGCGTTGGACACCGGATCTGCAGATGGAGAAGGAGTCGCTTATTAGCCTGCCAATATGGATTAAATTTCCAGGATTGCCTCTTCGTTGGTGGACTGTCAAGGGCCTTATTAAGCTTGCTAGCATACTTGGAAGACCCCTCCACATGGATTCGCTTACTGCAAATCGGAAGAGACTTCATTTTGCTCGGGTGTGTATCCTTGTTGATGTCGAATCTGACTTCCCCTCCCAAGTTGACATCATGAATGAAGATGGAAGTTTTGACTCGATCCACGTGGAATATGAGTGGAAGCCTGTTCTTTGTACTGAGTGTAACTCCTTTGGTCATGCTATGGGAGAATGTACTTCAGCGGTCAAAAACCAGAAGAAAGTTTGGAGGGTTAAACGTCAGAACGTTCCAAGTGTTCATCCTGTTGAAGGTTCGGAGATGCATTCATCCGGGAACATTGCTTCTTCGATGTTAATTGATCCAAACATTACCATGCAGATGCCATGCAGATCCCATGATCATGGTAGCGATCGTGAAGGCATGCAGATCACATCCGCGGATTCTCACATGCAAAGGAAGGAAAGTATACGGGAAGGAAAAAAACCAGGGAAAGAAGGAGAATCTCTAACGATTGGCGAGCCAGCAAAATCTCATTCTAAGGGAAGCCCTGCATGTCACTTACATTCTTTAGGGAGAAAGGAAGGTATGGTTGGGGATCGAGTGCAAATCATGGAAAAGGAAGTGGACTCGGCTTATGGAGGAGGAGATATCTTGGACGATTCTCAAAATCAGGACAGAAAATTCCATAAGGAGGATAGCAATCGCTCTTTACAAGGAAACCAAAAAGGCAATCAGTCACATGCTGAGGAGGTTGATTCCTTCACCAGATATTCTAAATTCACTCCAGGAAAGTATATGGCCAAATCAAGGGATGTTCGGGATGTGAGTGGAAACTCTCCAAGTGGAGGAAAATCGGCCAACAGATTTGCTGTCTTGCAGAATTTGAATTTAGAATCTGAATCCATGGAAGCGTACAGATTGACAAAAGGGGGGAAGGACACTGAAGGACTGCCACCTGCTCGTCATGAATCCATGCAAACTCATGCAGCTACGTCAGGTACGTCAATGAGTAACAAGATGGATGAGCTCCAAGCTAGAATCCGATCCTTATCTCAAAGTCAATAATGAAGGTCATCTCATGGAATGTTCGGGGTCTCAACAAAGCTGTTAATAGATTGAGCGTGAAACGATCAATCTTCAGCTCTAATGCGCACATTATAGTTCTCCTTGAAACTAAGGTTAAAATGGATAAAATGGTTAGTAGAAGACTTTCCATTGCACCTCATCTTAATATGCTTCATAACTACAGTGATCACCCTGGAGGCCGAATTTGGGTCCTATGGAATGGGAATGCAGTTCAAATCCATTGCCTTAAAACCTCAGCTCAGTTTATTCACCTCCAGTGCACAGACCCTTCAAGTGGAAGTATTTCTTATCTTACGGCTGTGTATGGGTCTAATCTTTCTCATGATAGGAAAATGCTCTGGCAAGACATCGCAGCCCTTTCTCCCACTATTGCTTTGCCATGGTTACTTGTTGGTGACTATAATTGTGTTAGATTTCCAGATGAGAAAATAGGTGGCCGGAATCTTACTCATCCTCTTCTTAGAGATTTTAATGACTGTATCAATCACTCCGCCTTGCTGGATCTGAAAAGTGTAGGAAGCTACATGTCCTGGAGTAATCATTCTGTTGGAGCCAGAAGAATAGCTTGCAGGCTAGATCGAGCTTTGATCAATCAATATTGGCTTGACAAGTTTCCTGATAGTTATGTCTCCTATGGAGATAAACTTCACTCTGACCATGCTCAACTTACTATTTTTACTGAAGAGGCTGTTACGGGGGGACCTAAACCTTTCAAATACTTCTCTATGTGGGCTCAGCATGACAGCTTCCTTCCGACCGTGGAGAAAGCTTGGCAATCTGAAATTAAGGGCACTCCTCTCTTTATCCTCTGTCAGAAGCTTCGTTCAGTGAAGGCTGCTTTGAAGGTGTGGAATCGGGTGGAGTTTGGTGAATTATTTCATAAGGTGGAGAATGCAACCAAGGCTCTTCAGGAAGCTAAAGACAACTTAGATGCTGACCCTATGAATGAAGACTATGTAGTGAAGGAGAAGCAAGCCCGTCAACACTATCTTCAGTCCTTATGCATGGAAACCTCTTATGCTAAGCAACGTGCTAAGCAACACTGGCTAACGCAGACTGATGATAACACTAAATTCTTCTACGCCAGTATTAAGGGGAGAAGAATGATGAACACTATCCGTACATGTAAACTCCCTGATGGGAGTGTTACTGATGATGTGCAAAAGATCAAGGATCATGCTCTTCTTTTTTACTCTAATCTTCTGAATCAGCAGCATAATTATGAAACTCCTGACCTTCATGCTTCTAGAATGCTTTCTGACGAGGACAGAAATAACATCATGAGACCCTTTACTGATTCTGAAATTACGGATGTTGTTATGTCTGCCCCTAAGAACAAGAGCCCGGGTCCAGATGGATTTCCAGCAGAATTCTTCCAAACTTGTTGGCGCATTGTTGGTAGAGATGTTCTTGCAGCTGTTCACTATTTCTTCACAGGAGGAAGATGGCTTCGCCAGGTAAACCACACTTTCATTTCTCTTATACCTAAAAGCGAAAAAGCAGACACCTTTGATCAGTTTCGGCCCATATCTCTTTGCAACTTTCTGTACAAGATTTTCACTAAGCTTATTGCTAACCGAATGCAAGAATACATTTTTTTTTTTTGGTAGGTAATAACTTCCATGTATTGAAGAAAAGAATGTACAAGCCCATGACCAACAGGTACATGGGCAAAAGGACTCCTAAAGGAGGACAGGAGAGTGTACCCACCTCAAAGAGGTGGAATATTCTCACTCCACCGTACACATCCTTAGGAATACCCAAAGAAACCTCATGACCACACAGGGGCTGTGGACTATGAGTAAACAAGACTAAGAAAGGATTCTAAAACAAGAACTAAATGTGGATGTTAAATCTTGAAATGTGTCCTTTCTCTTGCTGTCTTTGGAACAATCTTGCCATTCCTTATTTAGCAAAAACAAGAATACATGCCATTCCTTATTAGCAAAAGTCAGTCAGCTTTTATAAAAGGCAGGAAGATCCAGGATAGTATCCTTCTGGCAAATGATCTTGTGAGAGATATTCATTCCAAACATAGGGGCAGCTTATTATGCATGAAGGTGATTTGAAAAAAGCTTTTGATACTGTCCATCGAAATTTCATTCTCCTCATTCTGGAAAAGATGGGATTTCCGGAGCAGTGGGTACAATGGATTGATGTGCTTACCAACTCAGCTACCTTTTCTGTTCTGCTCAATGGGAGTCCGGTTGGATTCTTCCACTCATCCAACGGTATTCGGCAGGGGGACCCACTATCCCCTTATCTATTTTGTGTAGCTATGGAAGGCCTTTCAATCATGATAAATCAGAAAATCAGTCAAGGGGTATTGCATGTTCCTGGATTCGGAGATACTAATCTGTCTCATTTGGTCTTCGCGGATGATCTTCTTCTCTTTATGAAGCCTAAAATCTCTTCAGCTCGGTGCATTTCTAATATCCTTGAAGATTTCTATAACTACTCAGGCCTGCAACTGAATTCCGATAAGAGTAAAGTTTTCATCGGTGAGAAGGTGCATCCTAAGGGTCCTCTCCTGGATGCCTTGAAGGTCCAGGAAGGCGTATTGCCGTCCACTTACCTGGGTCTGCCTTTATTCTCCACAAGGCTGACCAGCATTCATTGTGCTCCAATCATTCAAAAAATATCAAAGAGGATTGCTTCATGGAAATCTCGCTTACTCTCTAGAGCGGGAAGGCTGGAGTTGATTCGCTCTGTCCTAAATTCTTACACACTGTACTGGGCTGTATCTTTTCTGCTCCCTAAAGGTTTCATTGGGGAAGTGGAGAGACTTCTTCGGAACTTCTTCTGGCACTACACTGGTGATTATAAGCCTTTCCATCTTGTGAAATGGGATCATGTTTGCAGGCCTAAGGATGAGGGCGGTCTGGGGTTACGGCGGCTAGCACTTTGGAATTCTGCTACTATTACCATGCAATTTTGGAGATTACTCACTCACCAGGACTCATTATGGAATCAATGGGTGAGGAATAGATACCTCAAGAAGACATCCATCTGGGTGGTGAAAGCTCATACCTATCATTCTCAATCATGGAAGAGTATGCTTCAAGTTCGGGACTGGATTAGACCTCATGTTAGCTATAAAATTGGCAATGGGAAATCTTTCAACTTATGGGAGGATCCGTGGATTGATGGAGAGTCCATTCACTCTCTTGGAGGTCAGTATATTAGGATGATGCTTGGGTTACCTCTAACGGCTACTGTCAATTCCTTTATTCAGAACGGAAGATGGTGCCTCCCCCACCCCACTTCCCCTGAGATGTTTGAACTTTGGCCTCGGATCTCTAGCATTCTTATTTCTGCAAATCATGAGGACTCCATCGTGTGGAAGAACAACAATGGGAACATCAGCAACAAGGCTATCTACGATCTGAAGAGAGTAATCAGTCCCAAAGTTCCTTGGTTCTCTATTGTCTGGACGAAACCTACAAACCAAAAACAGTCGCTCCACGCTTGGCAGGTTATGAGGAATGGGATTGCAACCTTTGATGCTCTCCAGAGACGAGGATTGCAAGGCCCCAACATTTGTGTTTTATGTATTCAACATGAAGAACACATTAACCATCTTTACTTCCAATGCTCTTACAGCTCCTGGATTTGGAAGCAACTCATGTACAGACTGGATATCCATTGCAATCTGAAGGACACTATCTTTTCTGAATGTGAGAGTTTGATGGGAAGCTTCAGAGACCGTGATGCTGGTAGAACCGTGGCTTTTGTCACTTTTAGAGTTGCTTTGTGGTGGATCTGGAAAGAGAGATGCCAGCGAATTTTTCAGTCACAAAATCGCTCCCCAATGCAGGTCCTACTCTCTATATTATCGGATGTTCAATACATTTCTGAAGGGCACATTCAAGGGCTTAAATCTGATCACAAATCAGGCATAATCCTTAGAAACTTCAATATCAAAAGAAGTTGATCTCTTTGTGCTTTGGGCTGCATTGTGCGCCCTTGTGTCTTATAGCTATCGACCTGTGATAGCATGGACTCTTCATTGTAATTATTCCATTATTTGCACTATTTAATACAAATTCGGTATTACTTACCAAAAAAAAAAAAAAAAAAAAAAGGACATCCAACAGCTAATGACAAACGACCATATTCTCCAAATCCAAAGAAATAAAAATGTCTTTTAGATTGAAATCAATTGTGATGAAGTTAAACAACTTTAAGCAAACTGATGGAAGACAAAAATGTTTATTTTAAGCAATTCTCCTTGGACACACATTTTTTTTGTTTTAATCAAACTATCAAATGTAGTAAATCTTGTTCACTCGAGAACTAATGCTTTTTACACACCATAGTCCCTGGTTACTAAAGATTTGCTCATTATCCAGTTTCAAGGGGCAAATGACAACCTTTTGACATGAAAATATACGTTTATCAGACGCCAATATTTCCACTTACTCAGTCATCATCAAAATGTATAGAGCATCTTTTGTTTTTATTTTTGATTTGTTAAACCCCTTTGAACAGAGATAGCAATAAATACCTCATGACATACATGACACTTCATTCATTGTGAAGGTTTGTAGTTTCTCAGCATTTGTGCCATTGCTCTGTTGAGTAATAAATGTAAGGAGAATTTTATAAAATTGAGATCATTTATATCTCACATCAGTTGCAAAAGAGGTGTTTAAATTCAAAGCACACATTATCCTTCAGTCTTTGAAAGAAATTTAAATTTTGTAGTGTTGAAGAGTATAGTTGAGAGTTGACTGTAAAAATGTAGTAGATCAATCAAAAAGTCATTTTGAGGTTCTAGACAAACTTAATGAGCACATCATGAGTGGAAGTTGATATAACGCAAGAGGAATCTTGAATTTTGTAAAAGAATGAGTAGTGAATTCATTAGCTCCCCCTGAAATGATGATTCCAAAATTTTTCATCAGGACAAAGATATGCAAGAATTGGGAAAACTGAAATGTTTCTTTTTGAAGAACAAAACCCCCCCCTCAACAATTGCATATTTAATTCTTGATACTTGGCGGAGACACATACTCTCGCATAGTGAAAGTGTCCAGACAAGCAGAACTTGTCCTTCTTCAAATCACCATTTTATATACCAAGAATTTCAACACAATGTGAGTTGAAGAATTTATTGACAAAAAGAAATGGATGTTGATTTGTGAGAGATGTGAACAACATGAATCAAGGAAGCCAAGAAGAATGATGGAACAGTGACTCCCCCTCAGAACATGCCTAAACACTCAACCCAATGAGAGATATCAAGAAGATGGACATTTGCAGACACTAAGCTCTCTCCTCAAGGATGAAAATTTGCTGTTAGGAAGAGGTTTAGTGAAGATGTCAAGAAATGATGCCTAATTTATTTTTCTTCTAGAATGTTGAATTGGATTTTTAGACAGATTTATGGCACTTGTGTTATCACAAAGAATGGGAACACAACCTAACTCTTGGTTATAATCAAGAAGCTGATGTTTCACCCAAAGAATTTGAGTGCCACATCGACTAGCTGTAACATACTCAGCCTCTGCAGTTGATAGAGCAACTGAGTGTTGCTTTTTAGAAGCCCAAGAGATTAGGCATCCACCTAAGTACAAACACAAGCCACTTGTGCTTTTTCTATCAAGTTTACACCCAGCATAATCAACATCACAATAGGTAATCAAATCTAATTTACAACTAGCAGGATACCAAATACCAAGATAACAATTTCCAAAAAGATATTTAAAGATTCTTTTAACATCTAACATGTGACTTTCTTTAGGATTTGCTTGAAATCTAGCATACAAGCATACACTGAATTGTATATCAGGTCTAGAAGTGGTGAGATAGAGTAGAGAACCAATCATACCTCTGTATGCCTTTGGGTCTACTGACTTACCAAGTGAATCTTCTTCTAGTTTCACATTAATTGCAATGGGTGTGCTTGAGTGCTTGAGGTTCTGGAAGTCAAACCTTTTCAGAAGTCCTTGACATACTTGGTTTGGCTTATGAAGATTCCCTCACTGGTTTGGTTAACCTTCAATCCCAAGAAAAATTGTAAGTCTCCCATCAAGCTCATTTCAAATTCAGTTTTCATTTGATTTGCAAATTCAGTGCACAAACTTTTATTTGTGGATCCAAAAATTATGTCATCAACATAAATTTGGACTGCAATTATTTGTTTATTTACAATTTTGTGAACAAAGTTTGATCAACATTGCCTCTGGAGTATCCTTTTTCAAGCAGAAAAGAGCTCAAACGGTCATACCAAGCTCTTGGAGCTTGCTTAAGACCATAAAGAGCCTTATGAAGCTTAAAACATGATCAGAATGTTTTTCATTTTCAAAGCCTGGAGGTTGTTCAACAAAAACATTTTCTTTTATGTATCCATTCAAAAATGCATTTTTGACATCCATTTGGTAAACTTTAAACTTCAATGAGGATGCAAAAGTAAGAAATATTCTTACAGCTTCTAGTCTAGCTACAGGGGCATATGACTCTTCAAAATCAATTCCAAATTCTTGATTGTACCCCTTGGCAACTAGTCTAGCTTTATTCCTTATTACATGACCATTTTCATTCAATTTATTTCTAAAAACCCATCTAGTGCCAATTACTGATTGGTCACTAGGTCTAGGTACTAATTCCCACACTTGATTTCTTTCAAATTGATGAAGTTCATCATGCATTGCATTTATCCAGTCTGAACTCATTAGAGCTTCATCAATTAATTTGGGTTCAGTTTGGGAAATTAGTGCTAGTGGGTCTTTATGAATGGCATTCAAGAATGATGATCTTGTTCTAACCCTATCATGCACATTGCCAACAACATTTTCTATTGGGTGATCTCTAAAAAATTTGTGTTTAGGAATTACCTGTTGAGGTGCATTTAAATTTGGAACAACATTACCTGATCCACTTGGAGTAGGTGAGTGATTGTTTAAATTTTCACCAAGGTCTTCATTCTCCTCAACAGTTGGTGAAGAATCAACAATGAAGTCATCCTCTTCATTATCTAGATAGTCCCTGCAAGATTTAGAAGATTGAGTTGAAAAGGAATTTTCATCAAAAACTACATGTGGAGATTCTTCAACAGTTTTGTTTTTGAGAGAGTAGACTCTAAAAGCTCTTGAAATTTTAGAGTAGCCAAGAAAAATGGCTTCATGACTTTTAGCATCGAATTTATCAATGTGACGGCCCTCATTATACCGGTACGGTTATACCAACCCACGTCGGTATAGCGAGAGTCCTCACAGTGGGACATTTACCCAAACGATACAAACAGCTGAGATACACGTGAATATACAACAGAGTAGCGGAGGTAAATGACAACTGTCTTCATTCATTCATCATCCACATTTAACATACATGAAGTTTGCAATTAACAATAAAGAACTAAAAGTTCACATAATTTAAATTTCTGAAATTTAAATACATAATGTCCACACTCATACATTCTTTTCATGGTACTCTAATACAACGTTCAAATTACATACTATGAAATACACAAGTCATAAAGAACTCCAAGGACTAATCTCCGCGCTCGGAGTCCGTCTCCACTGTCTCCTCCAACGGTGCCACGTCACCAACTACACCTGTACGCCGAAGCAAGGAGTGAGTCTAAAGACTCAGCAAGCAACACTACTCATAACATACACGTATAAGTCATAGCGGTTTCTACATGCACATTCAAAATTTTCAACACATGGCATGCTAGTCATTTGAAAGTTTCAACCTCTCATGGAAGTTTTACAAATTAATACATGGATCATGCTTTCAGATTTCTAAGAATAAAACTTTACCTATCACATGCTCTCTATTCAATTTACTCGTGAAATTTTGCCTTTAAAGAACCAAGACATGAGAGCTACCAACATGAACATTGTGCATCTATATATGCAAGGAAAACACAACTAGCATGAGTTTTACATGTTCTTAAGCACATACATAGACATTTTCACATGCTTTAAGTTGCTGGTTTCACATGGTTTAATGGCTGTAAACCTACACATGAAAGCTACCATGTTGCTTAAAACATATCATGTGAACAACCAATCATGCTATTTTGTACCCGTGCTCATCAATTATCCCTAACATGGATTCTAGACATTTTTGCACATATAAACATGATGATAACAACCTAAAATTTCTGATTTCACATGGTTTCAGATTTGTCTCACATGGATTTCAATATCATATCCTCACATTTAGAATTTCACATTTTCTTTACACAAGTTTCCTCTTTCACATGGTTACACTTTGCACATACACATTCACATTGTTCACTTACACATTTACACATGAACACATACACATTACACATTTCACATTACACATTTTAGGTGCCGTAACACATAGTCCAAACCACCAAAGAAGGACATATACACATCACATTACACATAGACGCCATGTAGGCATTCCAATGGCGACTCTTGGACTACGCAGACCGGGAGAACAAGTCTCCACCCTAACCAGTGGTACTTGTCCACCTCCAGGATTTCCCCCTATTGCCCTTAGGGTCACTTACACACTGAACTTTCTCAGGGGGACTTTTCCCTGATACAGTTCCACTGCCCTCTACGGAAGTAGTGCCACATTGACACAGTTACACATTTACACATTTTACCGATTTACACATGGTTTTACACATATCACTTTCCATCTCATTCACTTTCTCACTCACATGCATATCTCTGTTTTTCCTGACATGGCACTATAGATTTTAGGAGTTTAACACACAGTAAATTCACTAATCAGGTTGGGTTTAAACAATATCTAACCACTTCACGATAACATACACGGATTTTTACATTTCACATGGAAAATACATAACTCCTTATATACTGGTCCAAATGACCTGAAATTTTAACCACATGCTATTTTCGGGTTCAAGGTCATACATTCAATTTTTCAAATTTTTCTGAGCTAAATAGAATTTACAGAAAATCAAATACCTATTTCACATGCCATTCACAATTTAAGTTGACATGGAGTTTAACACATCATGCATTTTTGCCACTTACTGGTTGAGCAGAGACTACTATTATATGCATGACCTGAGATTATAGAATTATCCTAAATCATACAACCACAGATCGATCACCACAAACCATTCTTACATGTCTTTTTATTTACCGAGCCGAATTTATTAGCAATTTATACAAGCATGGACAATTCATCAAAAACTAAGTACATGTATACTGATCCACTAATCTTCATGATCTAATAAAACTGAGGCATTCAGACTAATCCTAATCATAAAGCATAAATTGGCAAGATTATCAACAAGTCATGCTTACAAGTTCATGAGATACAATTTTCTAACATTCACCACCACACATGACACTCATCCACACACCACATTTAACAGTATACATAGTGTATAGGGTTACCATATATCCTCATCACGGAAACCATACCGAAAATAGTTGTATAGGAAGGGCAGAACAGGTCACTGTTCTGTCCAGAGGAACTTGGCGGCGGTCTCTGGCCGTTGACTCAGTGTCAGCGGCATGGTCGATGGACGCCAAGCATGATCTCAGCGTCCATTGACCTTGCCGTCAATGCAGGTCTGTGCAGAAACACAGACCCGAGCTCTCAAGTTGGGTGATGTGAGGGTCTAGGACTCGAGGGAAAAATATACAAAAATTGTAGAATCGACCTAGACACATACGGGGACATTATGGTTAGGTCACTTGCCTTTTAGAAATTGCCCCAATGGATCAAAGTGCTCGAAGAAGCCCTCCTTGGGCAGTCCCAAGAAGGTGCAGAACGTCCTCCTAGATCTTCTTCCTCCGGGCTCCTTGATGATCTCCACAGCAAGGGGATGTCGGGGAAGCCTCCTCCTTTGCTCCAGCTATCCTCTTGTCGTGGAAGATGGCCGGATCTAGCTCCAGGAAGTCTGATCTTTGGGTGCAAACAGTGGGTTTTCTCACAGCTCAGAAACTAGGGTTTTTTCTCTCTCCTGGTTTCTCTCTTGCAAAGGTGAAGAGAGGGGTGGGAGAAGGCAGATCCGGGTTCAGACATATGGGGAGGCCTCTCTCCCACTCACAGGGTGACAAGACAGCTCTCAGAGCCGTTGGGGACAGCTCCCCAATAGCTGATGTAACGTCGCGTGCTTTTCGGATCCATGCGGATCATGTGCATTGTGGTTGTGGCGGCCGTTCTGAGGCCAGTGTGAGTTAGGTGTGTGGAATGTATGGTGTGATTGCGTGGCTTGAGCAGGTGAAGAGCAGGTAGGTCCTGAATTGGAATGGGACCTGCTGCTGTTCTGTCTGAGTTGGCGGCCAATGGGTGGTCGTTGACTGTTGGCGTCCAGGTTCATGGACGTTTACATCATGAACTTGGTGGCAGATTTTGTGGACGTTTAGTCTGGCAGTGCATGTGGGCGACAAGGGGGTTGACGCCAACCTGTCAGTTCAGCAGGTTATATGTTCACCCGAGGGCAGCTCTCTCAACTCACCCTCTCTCCCTCTTGCCCCAGCTTCGCGCCCTGGTGTTTCTGAAGGTTTTAATAGGTATCGAGGAGTGGCTGGTCGATCGTGGGACGCGCGGCGTCGCCGAATTGCGCGAGGAAACGTCGCGGCGTGGTGCAATTCGCGTGGGAGCTCGCGGAGGGCTCGGCGTAAACCGGGGAGTTGCGGGAGATTCTAGCGCGTTCTGAGGTAGGGGACGAACCCTGGTAGCTCCGTAGAAACATTAAAACACATCATAACTACCTGAACCAGTATGATAATCCATGTTTGGATAGAGTTGCACCATGCGGGATAATGGGTGGTTTGTGTAGTTTAATGTGTAAAGCATGTATAATTGGGTTGTATTGGGTTCTATCATGCTAGAGGAATAGCATTTACATGTTTTTCTGTAATATGAATGAGTGGAAAACTCGCAGGACCAGATTAGGGTTTCTGCAGGGTTTAAGGCCGGGGAACTTGGCGTCAACATCGTGTGCCGCCAAGATCTTCAGCCAGGAGGTTGACGGCCAGAGAACTTGTCGTCTACTTCCTGTAAGCGGCAATCGATGTGGCCGCCTACTCCTATATGAACAGAAATGGCTATTTATGGTGTTTTATCGATAATGCATGCGTGGTATCATACGAGGTGCACTAAGTGCACATGGTTCTCGTATTTAGCATACAAGATATGCTGTTAAGTGTTTACTTCGGTGACTGCGCGTTGTGTACGCGAGTCAGTTGGGTTCACGTGTAGTGGACCAGTGGTTACTTGTGGTTTACGTGAGGTTTCACGTGGTTTGTGTGTGACGTGCACGTGGTTTTGTGTACGTGACGAGTAGTACGACGCCTACCGTGGTTACCTCTCCAGTTGGGTGCCCCAGGTTCTTTGTGAGCCAGGCTGTTAGCTCGGGGCCTTGTCCCGGTACTTGTGTTGTACCGTCGAGGTCTGTGTCGTCTGACCTGGACACCCTCACTCTTGTGTTAGAGTTGTACGTCCGGCTGAGGGAAAGACGACAGTGGGACAGTGACAGTTGTGGTTGTTTTTAGTCACTTGTAGCGCGCTCGTAGTTGGGGGTACGGACACCAGTAGACGTACTGGACCCCAGCTAGTCCTTTTTTCCAGTGCCTCACTCTAGCGAGCCCAGGCCAGGGTCTCTGGAGGTGCCAGGCATGGGCCTGTGACCGTGTGGTTTGCAGGTTGTGGTGTTTTAGTTAGTCTCCACAGTTGTTTGACCTTTTTACGTGGAGCGGCAGCTGGACCTTTCGTCCGTGGCTGCGAGACTGAGAGGTGGACCTGTGTTAGTTGTCCGAGTCAGTTTCTGGTGTCGCGAACTAGTTACGTGGCTCGTGTTGGCTGTCTCTACTTTGGCTTGTACACCTGTTTGGGTTTACCGTTTAGTTACTACAGTTGTTTCTCGTAGTCGACAGACGGTGAGTACTTTTACAGCTTTACTTACCTGCTTAGCTGTTTTATATGTTGTTGGTACTGTTTACTGTTTTGTACCTGTGGTTTATGGTTTGTTCGGCTTTGGGGGAGTTCCCTACTGAGCCAGTGACTAGAGAGGCTCACCCCTACCCCCACAGGTGAGGGCGAGGAGGACGTTTCCCGTCCGACGTCCAGTTCTGGGCCGCGTCGTAGCGGAGCAGGGTCAGTACCTCCAGCGGAGTAGTACTCAGTAGTGTAGTCTTGTAGTTTTGTAGTTGTTTACTTTCTTTTGTTGTACCTCAGGGTATGCCCCAGGCTTTTGTACACCTTTTCAGTTTTAATGGATTATGGCTATGTAAATTGTGAAAATTATATATGAAATGTGGTATGTTCCTTTATGTTTACACGGATTGTGGTTTGGTTTCCCTTGCGAGGCTACGGCCCGTTCGCGGGAGGCGGACTCGGATCAAGTGCGTTATTGGTTTAACGGGCTTGGCCGAGGCGTTCCGTCACAGCTGAGCTTTCTTGTTTCCAGAATTTCTAGCTCTGCTGCGCATGCAGGCCAGAGAAATAGGCGTCCATATCGTTAGACACCAGGATTAGTGTTGGCGTCCATGTCTGGACGCTGACACCACCTTAACGGCTAGGGGTTGACGCCAATAAGGCCTTCGGCCAGAACTCTAAAATATGCAGAAAACCATGCATGCCATGCATATATACATGCAATATGCATATGGTAGTGTATCCATACTATCACCATTCAATACATGCATTATTTACATATAGTATAAACACATGCACACGTAATTTTACTAATTAATACGTACGTAAGTATGTATATACATACACAAGCACAAATATACACACACACAAATACAAATAATGCGACAGAAATTCGAGGGCCTTACATCCTCTCCCCCTTAAAGAAACTTCGTCCTCGAAGTTAGAACGACACTACTAAAAAAAAAGGGGATACTTCTTCTTCATCGCATCCTCAAGCTCCCAAGTAGCCTCCTCTTGTGAGAAGTTCCACCATAGGACCTTCACCGACGCAATTCTCTTGTTCCGGAGATGCTGAACCTTCCGGTCAAGAATGGCTACCGGTTGCTCGACATACGAAAGATCTGGCTGGATCTCCACTGGCTCATGACTAATCACATGAGACGGATCTCGGACATACTTCCTGAGCATATATACGTGGAATACAGGGTGAACGCTAGCCAAAGCTGGGGGTAATGCTAGCTCATATGCAGGGCCTACCATACAACGCCTCGAATGGAGCCATACCAATACTAGCATGAAAGCTGTTGTTGTATGCGAACTCCACAAGAGGTAAATGACGCTCCCAATCATCCTTCCAATCCAGAACACACACTCTCAGCATATCCTCGAGCGTCTGGATAGTCCGCTCGGACTGTCCATCGGTCTGGGGATGAAACGCCGAACTGAGCTTCAGCTCCGAACCTAACGCATCCTGAAGACCCTTACACAATCTCGAAGTAAATCTCGGATCTCGATCCGAAATGATCGACTTCGGAACACCATGCAATCTAATGATACCACTAACATACAATCTAGCTAAACTCTCTACCGACTGCTTCTTCTTCATGGGCAAGAAATGAGCAGTCTTCAAAGAATCTATCTACAACTACCTAAATCGAGTCATTGCCCCTTCTAGATCGAGGCAAACCCGAAACGAAATCCATAGTGACAGCTTCCCACTTCCACACTGGGATATCCATCCTCTGCATAAGGCCGGATGGTCGCTGCTGCTCGGCTTTCACTTGCTGACATACTAGACATCTAGACACATAATCGCAACATCCTTCTTCATGCCGGACCACCAAATGATCTCTTCAGGTCTTGATACATCTTAGTGTTACCCGGATGAATAGAGAATCGCGACCTATGAGCCTCTGCTATGTGCTCACGGACATCTACTACATCAGGGACATAGACACGGTGCTGAAATCTAATAACACCGTCCTCATCACGAGCAATGCCCGCCTTACCCACTAACTCTAACAATCTAGGGTCGGCTTTCTGCTGCTCAATCACCTCATCCAAGACTGAGGATCTAAGGGATAGCTGAGCTACAGAAGCCTGACACAGCGATGGCTCTAACTCGGTCATAGAGCACGCTGCATCCTCCAACATCTTCCAATCCTACTGGAGCGAAGACCTCTTTCTACTAAGAGCATCCGCTACGACGTTCGCCTTTCCAGGGTGATACTGAAGGTCGAAGTCATAGTCCTTCAAGAACTCAATCCATCTCCTCTGCCTGAGGTTTAATTCCTTTTGGGAGAAAAGATACTTCAAGCTCTTGTGGTAGGTAAACACCTCAAATCTGACACCATAAAGATAATGCCTCCAGATCTTTAGTGCATGAACCACAGCTGCAAGCTCCAAATCATGAGTCGGATAGTCCCTCTCATGCTCCTTCAACTGACGAGAAGCATAAGCCACTACCCTATCTTGCTGCATGAGCACACAGCCTAAACCAATCTGAGATGCATCCGTATAAATGGCAAAACCTTCTGGACCACTAAGCAATACCAATACCAGAGCAGAAGTAAGCTTAGCCTTCAATAGCTGAAAGCTATGCTCACATGCCTCAGACCATACGAACTTCTCACCTTTCCTGGTCAGCTTTGTCAAAGGGGCGGCGATGGATGAGAAACCCTCAATGAATCACCGATAATAACCAGCTAACCCAATGAAACTACGAATCTCCGAAGGAGTCTGGGGAATCTCACAATCCATAACTGCCTGGACCTTTGCTGGATCAACTGCAACACCAGCGCCGGAGATCACATGCCCGAGAAAGTGAACCTCGCGCAACCAGAACTCGCACTTGCTGAACTTCGCATACAGCTTGTGCTCACGGAGAACCTCTAAGACTGACCTCAAATGCTGACGGTGCGTGGCCTCATCCGGAGAATAGACCAACACGTCATCAATAAACACTACGACAAAGCTATCTAAATATGGACTAAACACCCGTTCATGAGATCCATGAACGCTGTAGGGGCGTTGGTCAATCCGAAAGGAAGAACCAAAAACTCATAATGTCCATAACGGATCTAAATGCCATCTTGGACACATTCTCACTCCTAATCCGCAGCTGATGATAACCAGATCGCAAGTCAATCTTAGAAAAGACTGATGCATCCTGCAACTGGTCAAACATATCATCAATCCGAGGTAAGGGGTACCTGTTCTTCACAGTCACTTGGTTCAACTTCCTATAGTCAATACACAACCTAAGTGACCCGTCTTTCTTCTTGACGAATAATACAGGTGCGCCCCAAGGGGAAACACTAGGGCGAATGAATCCCTTATCAAGCAATTCTTGCAATTGCTTCCTCAACTCGGCTAACTCTGCAGGGGCCATCCGATATGGGGCCTTCGAGATAGGAGAGGTGCCTGGAAGCAACTCTATAGTGAACTCTATCTCCCTATCCGGTGGCAATCCAGACAAGTCATCGGGAAAGACATCTGGAAAATTCTGCACCACATCGATCTCTGCAAGAGTCAGTGACGAACCAGCATCGGGTACTAGCATAACGCTGGCAAGAAATGCGACAACCCTTGTTCACCATGCGCATCGCCTTCATGGCAGAGATAACTAACTTTCCCGCTAAGTTCTTTGGCAAGGGATGAGAGAACTCGTCCTCACCAGGAATGCGGAAAACAATCCTCTTCCGACGACAATCCACTAACGCATAGTGCTCCTCTAGCCAATCCATACCAAGAATAGCATCATAGTCCTTCATCTTTAGCAAGAAGAAACACCCATCTAGGATTCTATCCTCAATGCACACAGGTAACGACGGAATGCACTTCCTAGTCGATACCGTACCCGCAGGGGTGTGCACAGACAAAGGGACCTCTAAATCCTCAAACTCTACGCCTGACTCTAGGGCTAACTGCCTAGCGAACCGCTCGGAAATGAATGAGTGAGTAGCACCCGTATCAAACAAACCCGAGCGTGCACACCTAAAAGCAAAACCAGTACCGTACCTTCAGTGACATGCTCCGCCTGCTCGACGTCCTCGCGTGCCAAAGCAAACACTCAAGCTGGGGCTCGAGGCCTTCCTGGTCTTCCTGTAGCTGGCGCGGCTGCCGCTACTGCTGGTGCTGGCGCTCCACGCTGAGCTCCTTGCTGAAGTCGTGGGCAATCTTTGATCTTGTGGTCGCTGCTCCCACACTTCAAGCATCTACCCGCTACCAACCAACACTCGGAACCACCGTGTGTCTTCCCGCAGTGGGGACACTCTTTCTTCACACCAGGGGAACATACAGAAGGTACCTGAGAGTTGCTGACTGCCACTGGTTTCTGCGGTGTCTGGTACACCATTTTCTTCTTATCCTGCCGCTGGAATGTCGCTGCCGGCCTCTTCTGCGAAGCCTTCTTTTCATCCAGATATTGCTCCATTTCTCCCTCCTGACTGCAGGCAGCACTGAGGGCCTCGTCCAGCGTGTGGTGGTCAAATGCCACGAGTCTCGTCCGCAGTGATGGCTTGAGTCCCATCACGAACTTCTTGGTCTTCCTATGCTCATCCTTTACGATATGCGGTGCATACTTAGAAAGTTCAGAAAACCTTGCCTCGTATTCCAGCACGGTCATGGAGCCTTACGTCAGGGAGAGAAATTCCTGCTCCATTTTGTCCTGGATATGCTCTGGGACGAACTTGGCTCGAAAGAGTCTCACGAACGCGTCCCACGTCACGTCTACTGCTCTGTCCTCAAAGCGTGTACGTAGTAGGGAGGACCACCATACATCCTCTCTCTCCTGTAGCATGTAGGTGGCTAGTGTCACCTTATCCTCATCAGGGCACCTGATGGCTCGGAAGATTTTTTCTGTCTCCCTTAACCAGCTTTCTGCCATTAATGGATCACTCTCCCCCTTAAAAGAGGGTGGGGTCATCCTCTTGAATCGCTCCATGATGGGAGGTCCACCATGGTCCTGAGCTGATGCCTGAGCCTGCTACATTAAACAATAAACAATATACGATAAACACAATATCATGCAATTTAAATAACAAACTACTTAGTTGTTTCATTATTCTACCTGGGCCTCCAACTGTGCCTGGAGTGCTGCCTGGGTATGAGCCTACGTCTGCATGGCTTGTACCAGACCTTGCATGAATACTCCGTAATCCACAGGCGGCGGTGGGGGAAGTACAGGGCCTCGTGGTGCTGGGGCCTATTGCTTCGCCTGCTCATCACGTCGCGGCTCGTCCTCACGGGCTGACGCTCCACCACGCCTACCTCTCGAAGCCATGGCTGTAATAAATTTCAGCCAACATTAGAGCTAGGTTACTAAGTTTTCTAACCAATTTCTTATCTATCTTTCACTTTTTATTAGTGTTTTCTACACATGTGGACATACTTAGCATGCAATGGGGATGATGACTTAGGTATATTCATGTGCAATCTCAACCGGTCGCTCTGATACCAATCTCTGTGACGGCCCTCATTATACCGGTACGGTTATACCAACCCACGTCGGTATAGCGAGAGTCCTCACAGTGGGACATTTACCCAAACGATACAAACAGCTGAGATACACGCGAATATACAACAGAGTAGCGGAAGTAAAAGACAACTGTCTTCATTCATTCATCATCCACATTTAACATACATGAAGTTTGCAATTAACAATAAAGAACTAAAAGTTCACATAATTTAAATTGCTGAAATTTAAATACATAATGTCCACACTCATACATTCTTTTCATGGTACTCTAATATAACGTTCAAATTACATACTATGAAATACACAAGTCACAAAGAACTCCAAGGACTAATCTCCGCGCTCGGAGTCCGTCTCCACTGTCTCCTCCAATGGTGCCACCTCAGTAACTACACCTGTATGCCGAAGCAAGGAGTGAGTCTAAAGACTCAGCAAGCAACACTACTCATAGCATACACGTATAAGTCATAGCGGTTTCTACATGCATATTCAAATTTTCAACACATGGCATTCTAGTCATTTGAAAGTTTCAACCTCTCATGGAAGTTTTACAAATTAATACATGGATCATGCTTTCAGATTTCTAAGAATAAAACTTTACCTATCACATGCTCTCTATTCAATTTACTCGTGAAATTTTGTCTTTAAAGAACCAAGACATGAGAGCTACCAACATGAACATTGTGCATCTATATATGCAAGGAAAACACAACTAGCATGAGTTTTACATGTTCTTAAGCACATACATAGACATTTTCACATACTTTAAGTTGCTGGTTTCACATGGTTTAATGGCTGTAAACCTACACATGAGAGCTACCATGTTGCTTAAAACATATCATGTGAACAACCAATCATGCTATTTTGTACCCGTGCTCATCAATTATCTCTAACATGGATTCTAGACATTTTTGCACATATAAACATGATGATAACAACATAAAATTTCTGATTTCACATGGTTTCAGATTTGTCTCACATGGATTTCAATATCATATCCTCACATTTAGAATTTCACATTTTCTTTACACAAGTTTCCTCTTTCACATGGTTACACTTTTTTTTTTTGGTAAGTAATAAAATTTTATAGAGATGAGAAAAGAATGTACAAAGGCTCTATGATCATAAGATGCATAGGGCATAGACTCCCTTTGGAGAACAGGAGAGTGCACCCCTTTTCAAAGAAAAGGAATGTTCTCACTCCACCGTCCTCAACAAAAGGATGTCTCCTAATCATGACCACACAAGTTGTGGACTATGACTGCAAATTTGAAAATAAAATGATTAAATCAACTAAAACCCAGCAATGTTGAATCGCTTCAAGATTCCCTTGTCTCTTTGAGTATGAGCTCGGATACTACCATATTCCATGCAAATCTTAATGTCTTGGAGGATACTTATGAGCACTTGCATATTGGATCGGTCCTTATCATCAAAAATTCTTTTACATCTTTCTCTCCAAATCCACCATATAGTTGTCTTCAAAGCTAGTTGGGCAAGGGACCATATTGTATTATGCATGGGAAAATTTACTTTCAGCCTGTTAATTTCCTCTCTTAAACTATGTTCAGGAGGTCTTCCAAGATCGAACCGACGAAGGATCTGTTTCCAAAGCCAATTGCTATAGACACAAGTGAAAAAAAGATGGTCATGATCTTCCTCATTTTCCCTGCAAAGAACACATTTATTAGCTAGATGGTACCCCTTCAATTTCAGATTGCTTTGAGTTGGAAGTTTTTGCAGATCCGCTTGCCAAATGCATATATATATTTCTGCGCTCCAGGCTTTCCCCAAATCCAGTGGTAGTTGCTATTATGAACATGCTTGGTTCTGATTTCATTCCATACAGAAGAGATGGTAAACTTCCCTTTGTTGTGCTTCCAAGTAATGAGATCATGTTGATCCTGAGAGATAGGTATGTTACTGATGATTGGCCAAAGAGTTATCATATCAGGAGAAGTGGCAATAGGTAGGGCCCATTCTCCATTTCTGATGAAGTGATGAATAGTAATATCCTTAGGGGCCCCTAAATCTTGGCGAACTCTATCCCCATAAATCTGAAAAATACTTCTTCCAGCTATCCATGGATCATACCACATGCTGAATTGAGAGTTATGATTTATATGGTAAGCAATCTGATTTCTTATCCAGTCTCTTTCTTTTAGAACAGCCTTCCAAGCTGAAGAGTAATTGTACCTGCATTTGACAACCCATAAGCTCTCCTTAGATAGGTATTTATTGTATAACCAGTCCACCCAAAGAGAAGGTTTCCTTTGCAACACATCCCAAAGAATCTTGACCGTGGCAGCTCTATTCCAATCTGTAAGTTTTTTCAGACCAAGACCTCCTTCTTGCTTAGTCCTGCAAATATCCTCCCATCTTATCATGTGAATAGCTTTCTTGTCCGAAGAACCATTCCAGAAGAAATGTCTACAGATTTTTTCAATTTGGTTTAGCAAACCAGTAGGCAGAATGAAGGCCGAAGACCAGTAGATGGAGAAGGAGCGCAGCACTGATCCAATTAGTTGAAGGCGGCCCGCTTTAGAAAGAAGGCGATTTTTCCAAGAGTTCAGTCTTCTTTTGATCTTTTCCAGTAAAGGAACACAGTGAATCTTCTTAATAGAAGAGGAGATCAAAGGGAGCCCCAAGTAAGGAACCGGTAAAGTACCTTCAGCAACTTCTAGAATTCTCAAAAAATCAACTTTGTTATTTATATCTCCCCCAAAGAAAAGCTTGCTTTTTGCTTTATTCATGAAGAGACCCGAGTAGGAGGAGAAGACATGCATCACATTCTTAACATTTTGAGCGCTAGATTTATCATTTTTGAAGAAAATGATGAGGTCATCTGCAAATATTGTGTGGGAAACTTTTAAAGGACCAGCAGAAGGGACTTTGATATCCCCATTGAGGACAGCTCTCTCCATAATAGCTGTGAATCCTTCCATAACAATAGTGAAGAGATAAGGCGATAAGGGGTCTCCTTGTCTTACTCCATTCACCCCTTGGAAGAAACCCTCCGGAGAACCATTAAAGAGAACTGAAAATGAAGGATTTTCAATACAGTTTCTGATCCAGTTGATGAAAGTTTCTGGAAATCCCATCTTGTTCATCATAAAATAAATGAAGTGTCTATTCACTGAATCAAAAGCTTTCTTCAAATCTGCCTTTAAGCAAAGAATCTTCCCCTTGGGTTTAGAATGTAAGTCTTTAACAATGTCATTGGCCAGAAGAATGTTGTCATTTATTGATCTACCTCTAATGAAGGCCGCTTGATTTTTGCTGATAATCATAGGAAGAACACTCTGTAAACGATTAGCCAAGATCTTGGAGATAATTTTATACATGAAATTACAAAGCGAAATTGGTCTGTACTGATCAAAAGAATCTGCCCCTTCAGATTTTGGAATTAGAGCTATGAAGGTACAATTTATTTGCTTTAGAAGTCTAGATGTTCTAAAATAATATTGCACCGCTTGAATCACCTGATCACCAATAATCTCCCAAGTACATTGATAAAATTCAGCAGGAAAGCCATCCGGTCCAGGACTTTTTCCTTTGGGAGAGTGGAAGACAACATTCTTAATTTCCTCAGGAGAAACATCATCACACAAATGAGTTATATCCGTGTCATGGAGAGTATGAATGACATTAATATCGCCGAAGTTGTTATCTGCCGGAAGTTGATTTAGTAAAGAATGAAAGAAGTCCACTGAGTGCTTCTTCACTTTTTCAATATCCTTGACTATATTGCCTTGCTGATCCACACACTGCTTAATAGTATTGACTGCTCTTCGGGTTTTAAAAGCTGCATGAAAAAACTTGGAATTGCTGTCCCCCAGGGAGAGCCATTGCTGTCTAGACTTCTGCTTGATGTAGGATTCTTCCATATTAAGCCTTTTGAGATAATTTTGCCTTGCATTATGTTCCTCAGTAATAAGCACCTGGTTTAAAGGATCCCTTTGGAGCTTAGCTTGAGCAGCGGAGAGGACATCTCTACTATTCTTCAAATAGTCAAGAACATTTCCGAATTCGTCTTTGTTCCATTTCTTCAAAGCATCTTTAACAGATTTCAGTTTTTTGCAGAGAACATAAGTGGGAGAACCATGAAAATCAATATCCCAAGCATCCTTTACTACTTCCAAGAAATTTGCATGTTGAGTCCACATGGAGAAGAATTTGAAAGGTTTCGGACCAGTAGAAGCAGCGCTAGTAGAATGAGCAACCAACATGGAATGATCAGAAAAGAAAGAAGCTTTGTATTCCACATAAGCTTCAGGGAACACCGATAACCACTTATCATTAATCAAACACCTGTCCAGTCTTGCAGCAATTCTTCTATCTCCCAAAGAACAATTATTCCAGGAGAGGATATTACCCACAGACTTCATATCAATAAGACCAGCATCTGTCATCATATTGTTGAAAGCGTCAAGCATGTGCTGCGGAATGAGGTTCCCCCCAACCTTCTCAGAAGAATGGCGAATACAATTGAAGTCTCCAAGCACAATCCAAGGAGAATTCCCAATGGAATTGTTATAGTGAGTAATAATATTCTGCCAAAGAGTTTCTCTTTCCTGATGTAAATTTGAAGCATAGACCGCAGATAAGAAAAACATATTCCCAGTGTCAAGCTGAACACCTTGAAGATGAATAATCTGATTATCAATATGCAAAGCAGTGAAAGAGTATTTTTTATGATCCCAAAGAATCCATATACGGCCATTAGAGCAATTACTGTTATGAATCAGACTAGCTTCATCCCACAACTGAGCTTTACTAATCTGAATATTTTTCTCTTTAATTTTTGTTTCCAGAAGAATGACTATTTGACAGTGCATGGAATAGAGTAACTTCCTGAGCTCCCCACGCTTATCACATTTGTTAATACCTCTCACATTCCAACTTATAATGTCCATAGGTAAATGGAGAAGAAGAGACGATGCAATCTTACTTCCTTCGATTTCCCTGCATAGGAATTCCATGACCCGTTTTCTTTTTCCTGTCCATTTCATCCACCACGTTTAGAGAAGTAAACTTCCTATTCGTGTCTCCCACGCTAGCTGGAGAACTCACAGCAGATGGATCATAAGTAGAAACACTTCCCCCTTGACGCTGGATTTCTTTCCCATCATTCATTTTATGAGGATGCATACCATAAGTAGACACATTCGATTGCTTAGGAGGCAAAGGAATAGAAGAAGGCGAAGGATTGCATGGGAGCGGTGTGCTTACCTCCTTATGAGTGGGCAGCCCACTATCCTTCTCCAGATTATCTTCCTTTTGAATATTTGAATTGCTTTGCATATTATCTTTCCTTAGCGTAAGAGACTTACCCGAAGAAGACCTGCTATTCCCTGATTCAGTATTTTTCATAGAAGGTACACCGAACTCCTCTCCATTGATTTCCTTAGTAACATCCATCGAAATCCTTCCCTCTTCTTGCATTATGGCTGGCGAAATATTACCTTCCATAGCTTGTTCTAGACTTGCAAGGATTGCAAACTGGTTACTATTCCTTGCATGCGCAGCAGATTTGGTGACTATGTTTGAACTTTCATTGCTTTCCTTTTGCTTGTAGACTTGGTGAACCTTCGGTGCAGGTTTAACATTTTTCCCACACTGGCCAAGAAGATGACCGAAATTTCCACATGCTCCACATCTCCTCGGTTTCCAGGAGTAGGAAATATGCAAGGAATGCATCGATCCATCAAGATCCTTGTATGTGATCATGTTGGGGAGCTCCTCCTCTGAAGATACCAGAACACAGGCTCTGGCAAAAGATAATCTCCTTCGTTCAGCTGTTAATTTGTCCATGAATAACGGTTCTCCGATGGTACTACATAGTTTAGAGATGAATTGCTTGGACCACAGATGGATCGGAAGACTATGAATAGAGATCCAAACAGGAACATTTTTAAGGCTTTCAAGCTCCATGCGCACTCCCTTTTCCCATCTCCTCAGAATCATGGGGTGTCCCCTTATAGACCAGTAGTTCTCCAGGATACGAGTGACATCCTCTTCACTATCAAGCTTGCATAAAAAGAAGCCATTCTCCAAGAGATGAAGATCGAACCCTACCACTCCCCATCTGTTCTTAATGAAAGAAGAAAGAGGCATAAATGAGGTTTTCAGGTCAACCACGTACCCTACAATGGTACGATCCCAAGCACCTTGAAGTTCTTCCAAGTCTTCAGCATCGCAAACAGCAATCTTCTTGTCTTCCTCCAGAAGGGCTGGAGGTATGAAGGATAGAGCGTGGTTACTCCCGGTGGTTGGTGCAGCAAACAAACTTGCCCATGTTTTTGGTGTAGCTGACACTTGCACCGGGGCAGGACCTCTTGATTTGGATCTCACCCTCGAAGAAGATCTCCCTCTAGAAGAACTTC
Organism: Colocasia esculenta; assembly: GCA_014218235.1. Lineage (NCBI taxonomy): Eukaryota > Viridiplantae > Streptophyta > Magnoliopsida > Alismatales > Araceae > Colocasia > Colocasia esculenta. The sequence goes on from CM024757.1 coordinate 89,895,806, forward strand.
TCACGTGCATTGCTCCCATACTCGAACCAGGAACATTCGAGGACGAACCTGCAACAACCGTCATCGGCAGAGCATCCTCTTTGCTTGACGACAGACCATCACCACCCATCGCCTCCAAGAAGCAGCAAGTCCGAACACTCAAGGAAGTAGACCCTGGTTGGAGGAGATCCAACCAGTGGCTGCCCTCGGAAGAAGGGCGAAGCTCACCGAAGGGAGGCCCTGACAGAACGCCAGAGGACCACCCACCCACCGCCGGACGGCGGGGGTGAGCACACACTCACCAGACTTGGGCGAAGCTTCTCTCACATGGTTACACTTTGCACATACACATTCACATTGTTCACTTACACATTTACACATGAACACATACACATTACACATTTCACATTACACATTTTAGGTGGCGTGACACATAGTCCAAACCACCAAAGAAGGACATATACACATCACATTACACATAGACGCCATCTAAGCATTCCAATGGCGACTCTTGGACTGCGCAGACCGGGAGAACAAGTCTCCACCCTAACCAGTGGTACTTGTCCACCTCCAGGATTTCCCCCTAATGCCCTTAGGGTCACTTACACACTGAACTTTCTCAGGGGGACTTTTCCCTGATACAATTCCACTGCCCTCTACAGAAGCAGTGTCACATTGGCACAGTTACACATTTACACATTTTACCGGTTTACACATGGTTTTACACATATCACTTTCGATCTCATTCACTTTCTCACTCACATGCATATCTCTGTTTTTCCTGACATGGCACTACAGATTTCAAGAGTTTAACACACAGTAAATTCACTAATCAGGTTGGGTTTAAACAATATCTAACCACTTCACGATAACATACATGGATTTTTACATTTCACATGGAAAATACATAACTCCTTATATACTGGTCCAAATGACCTGAAATTTTAACCACATGCTATTTTCGGGTTCAAGGTCATACATTCAGTTTTTCAGATTTTTCTGAGCTAAATATAATTTACAGAAAATCAAATACCTATTTCACATGCCATTCACAATTTAAGTTGACATGGACACTTACTGGTTGAACAGAGACTACTGTTATATGCATGACCTGAGATTATAGAATTATCCTAAATCATACAACCATAGATCGATCACCACAAACCATTCTTACATGTCTTTTTATTTACCGAGCCGAATTTATTAGCAATTTATACAAGCATGGACAATTCATCAAAAACTAAGTACATGTATACTGATCGACTAATCTTCATGATCTAATAAAACTGAGGCATTCAGACTAATCCTAATCATAAAGCATAAATTGGCAAGATTATCAACAAGTCATGCTTACAAGTTCATGGGATACAATTTTCTAACATTCACCACCACACATGACACTCATCCACACACCACATTTAACAGTATACATAGTGTATAGGGTTACCATATATCCTCATCACGGAAACCATACCGAAAATAGTTGTATAGGAAGGGCAGAACAGTCACTGTTCTGTCCAGAGGAACTTGGCGGCGGTCTCTGGCCGCTGACTCAGTGTCAGCGGCATGGTCGATGGACGCCAAGCATGATCTCAGCGTCCATTGACCTTGCCGTCAATGTAGGTCTGTGTAGAAACACAGACCCGAGCTCTCAAGTTGGGTGAATGTGAGGGTCTAGGACTCGAGGGAAAAATATACAAAAATTGTAGAATCGACCTAGACACATACGGGGACATTATGGTTAGGTCACTTGCCTTTTAGAAATTGCCCCAATGGATCAAAGTGCTCGAAGAAGCCCTCCTTGGGCAGTCCCAAGAAGGTGCAGAACGTCCTCCTAGATCTTCTTCCTCCGGGCTCTTGGATGATCTCCACAGCAAGGGGATGTCGGGGAAGCCTCCTCCTTTGCTCCAGCTATCCTCTTGTCGTGGAAGATGGCCGGATCTAGCTTCAGGAAGTCTGATCTTTGGGTGCAAAGAGTGGGTTTTCTCACAGCTCAGAAACTAGGGTTTTTTTTTCTCCTGGTTTCTCTCTTGCAAAGGTGAAGAGAGGGGTGGGAGAAGGCAAATCCGGGTTCAGACATATGGGGAGGCCTCTCTCCCACTCACAGGGTGACAAGACAGCTCTCAGAGCCGTTTGGGATAGCTCCCCAATGGCTGAGCTTTCTTGTTTCCGGAATTTCTGGCTCTGCTGCGCATGCAGGTCAGAGAAATAGGTGTCCATATCGTTAGACGCCAGGATTAGTGTTGGCGTCCATGTCTGGATGCTGACACCACCTCAACGGCTAGGGGTTGACGCCAATAAGGCCTTCGGCCAGAACTCTAAAATATGCAGAAAACCATGCATGCCATGCATATATACATGCAATATGTATATGGTAGTGTATCCATACTATCACCATTCAATACATACATTATTTACATATAGTATAAACACATGCACACGTAATTGTACTAATTAATACGTACGTAAGTATGTATTACATACACAAGCACAAATATACACACACACAAATACAAATAATGCGACAGAAATTCAAGGGCCTTACAATCAAGGTTTTCTTTATTGTTGTTATGCACAAAACATTTACACCCAAGACTTTGAAATAAGACAAGGTTGGCTTTTTGTTTTTCAACAATTCATAAGGGGTTTTTCTGATTTTTGGTCTGACCAATGCTCTATTGAGAATATGATTTGCTGTATTTAGAGCTTCAACCCAGAAGGATTTGGGCAATTTGCTTTCCAAGAGCATGGATCTTGCCATTTCCACAAGTGTTCTATTCTTTCTTTCCACAACCCCATTTTGTTCTGGAGTTCTTGGTGAAGAAAACTTGTGAAATATGTGAAGTTCAGCACAAAAATCAGAAAAAGATTTGTTTTCAAATTCACCCCCATGATTAGTCAAAATATTTTTGATTTTATGAGGAAAACTAGTTAAGGCAGTGGTACAGAAATTCCTGAATTCAAGGCAAGCATCACTTTTGTAGGATAAAAAGATAACCCATGTAAATCTAGTAAAATCATCAATAATGTCAAAACTATATCTTTTGCCACTAAGACTTAGAATTCTTGTTGGGCCAAAGAGGTCCATATGAAGCAATTCTAGTGGTTTAGATGTGAGTACATCATTGAAGGTTTTAAAAGATTTTCTGGTTTGTTTTCCTTGGGCACAAATTCCAGAAAGTTGATTCTCTACATTTGAAAAAGATTCAGGAAGACCTTAGACCAAGTTTAGCCTTAACAGTTTATTTATTGTTCTGAAACTTGCATGACCAAGTCTTTTGTGCCAAGTCCATGCAATTTTATTTTTATTTGCAACAAGACAAATGTTTTCAGAAAAGTTTTTATCAAGGTTGATCATGTAAACATTGTTTTCTCTTTTTCCAAAGAATTTTATTTCATCAGTTGAAGAGTCAATTATTCTGCAAAAATCTGATTCAAACACAACTTTGTGACCTTTGTCACATAGTTGGCTAATGCTCAACAAATTATAATTTAGACCATCAACTAATAAAATATTTTCAATTGAGTTTGAGGAAGATTGACCAACCTTTCCAGATACAATGATTTTTCCTTTATTTTTACCTCCAAATGTCACAAAACCTCCCTCCTTTTCGATAAGGAATGAAAATTTTGCTTTATCTCCTGTCATGTGTCGTGAACACCCACTATCAAGAAACCACACATTTGAGTTGGGTGGACGACCTTCCTGCAAAATCAATCAGTGAAGAGAAGATTTTGGTACCCAAACATTGTTGGGACCATCAGATTGTTTGAACATTGACAACAAATCTTTTCCAATCCAAATCTGATTTGTTTTTGCTTTTGTTTTGTTTCAGTGGTGTTTTTTTGCCTTTTTCAATTTATCCTTTCCTTTTGGAATAAAAACACCAGTGTTCTTTTTCTCATTAGGATGGGGGTTATGCATTTGGACATGTTTGTTCATTTGTGGAGGTCCAAACCAAGGATTTTGTTGGTACATAAGAAAGTTTGGATAAAAGAACTGAGAGTGGTACCAAAAAGGATTGTGATACCATTGGTTCCAAGAATTAATCCAATCAGCTTGATGTGTTTGTCTTGGAAGTCCAATGTTTATCATGAATGTTTTCTTTTGTGTTTTTCTTATTTTTCAAGTTTTTATTTGATTTTTTGGTTGACTGGTTGGTGGTTTTGAGGTTGAACAGGTTGACCTGTCTTTGACTGGTGTCGACTCAACAGTCACAGATTTCATCTTTTTATTGACTGGTGTCGACTTGTCAGGTGAGTGTGTCGACCTATTTAGTTCCTTTTGGTTCTGGTTTTTCAAAGTTTTTGTTGTGTTGCTTGACACTTGCTTGTTTTTGTTGTTTTCAGGGCTAGGACTTTTGACAAAATTTATTAAGGGTGCTTTGTCCCTCATTTCACCAGATTTGTCTTTCTTGGATTTTTGTTTGGTAAATCCTAGTCCATGTGATACAGATTTCATTCTTGCACCTAACAAGGCATCCAAATTGTCTTTTCCTTGGGTGAAGGTTTCAATGACTTGTTCTTTTTCTTTCAGCTGGATTTCTAAAGTTTTGATTTCATCAACACTTTGTTGTTTTTCTTTTTGTTGCAACTCCAGTTTTTTAGACAGTTTTTTACAGTCATTGTTGGCCTTTTGAGATGCAAACTTGAGCTCATCAATTTGATTTAGAAGACTTTCCTTTTCTTCATTGAGCTCAGCTACTTCATTTTCCAATTTAGAAATTCTTTTGTTTGTGGATTGGTTATGCAAGATGTTTTCTATTTTCTTCTTTAGATGCTTGTTTTCTTTTCTTGTTTCAGAATAGTTCTCAACTAGTTTAGCATAAGCATCTTGCCAATCATCAATTGTATAATCTTCAAAGGATGTGCCTACCTTTCTACCAGAACTATTTGCCATAAAGCAAATTTCCTCACTTTCAGAGCTTGAGGACTTCTCTTCTTCATTCTCACTTGGATCTTCATCTGACCAAGTGGCAACCATTGCTTTAGGCTTCTTGAATTTGTTGATCTTCTTATATTTTCCTTCTTGTTCTCAGGACATTCTCCTTTCATGTGTCCTGGTTTGTTGCACCTGTAACAAATAACAACTTCATCAGTTTTTTGATTTCTATTTGAATTGACATTTGAAAAGGAAGTATTTCTTTTCCCAGATGAGAATTTCTTTTTCCCAGTGAATTTTCCTTTTCTAGATTTTAGAAATTTTCTGAATTGTCTAGTCATGAGGGCAAGCTCATCCTCATTGGACTCAGACTCATCAGAACTTGTTTTCTCTTGATTTTTATCCTTGTTACTTGATGAAGCTTTAAGTGCCACTGGTTTGGTCTTGATTATGTGCTCTTCATTTATTTTCAAGTTTATTTCATAAGTCATTAAGGATCCTATGAGTTCATCCAAAGAGATTTTGGATAAATCTTTAGAATCTTCAATAACTGTGGCCTTAGTGTGCCAATAAATGAGAGAGAGCGCAAGATTTTTCTTACCAAATCAGCATCAGTGTAGTCCTTACCTAGAGCCTTCACTCCATTTACAATAATCATGAACCTAGCAAACATTTCAGAAATTGATTCATCAGATTTCATCATGAATAATTCATATTCAGAAACAAGAATATTTTCTTTGGTTTCTTTAACTTGGGATGTTCCCTCATAAAGTAACTCAAGCTTATCCCACATCTCCTTAGCAGATTTGCACATGGAGATTCTTGAGTACTCTTTTGGGTGGACTGCACATTGAACCATGTTCATGGCATTGTAGTTTAGGGTGGCCCTCCTAATTTGTTCCCTTGAGGTTTCCTCTTCTCCCTGGTTCTCATAAGACCTACCTCAACTACCCTCCAAATCGCATAGTTCTGGGCTCTAAGGAAGACTTGCATGCGATTCTTCCAATAGGAATAGTCAGTCCCATTGAAGAAGGGTGGCCTATTGATGGAATGGCCTTCAGCAATAAAACCTCGAGAATCTATTAATCAAACTGAAGTATAGTGAAAGAAACACTTAACAAATTAGAAATGCAATTCACAGATCTGATGTGTGATTGTGTGATTTGAGTAATTAGAGTGTGTGATCAAGTCAATCAGTAGCGTAAGCGAAAATCCTATGCATACATCTAGCGCAAAGTGAAATCAAATCACAGATCAAACCATTGCACAGAAGATTTTTAGGTGGTTCAGAAATCACACCAGTGATTCCTACATCCACCCCTCACACAGTGAGGCTCCACTACTCAACTTGAGTACATCACACACTGGAGCTTGACAACTCCAACACACTGAGTTCAACAACTCACACACAACCTCTAGAGCACAACCACTCTAGAAACCTGAGCACACAGGCTCAACCACACACTGAGTGTACCACTTAACACAACTGAGCACAAAGGCTCACAAACAACCGGCTAGATCAAAAACAACAAGATCCAGATCCTCTAGCAATGATCTGATCTATAAAGAGTTCATTCAAAGAGACTGGTGCAACAATTCTATGCACAATCTCAAGAATGACTCAGAAGAACAAATGGAGAATTGAGGAATAGTATGTGATTCTTGTTCTTCAGAAGAACTCCCTTGTAGAAGGCTGACTTGAGAAGGTCCTTGATTGCTTGAAGTCGCTAGGCGATGCTCTGTAACTGGTGCCTCTGGATCTTCCTTTAACTCTTCTCAATTGGCTGCTTCTACTTGATCTGCTCCCTTGGAAGTGATCTCACATCATCTTCATGGATCAATCTTCACTTCTTGTGCTTGCAAGGATGGGAATTGGCTTACAGCAGCACAGGGAGAGCAAGAATAGGGAGAAGCCTCTTCTTGCCGCCGAAAAGACTTTTCTGGAAGGCTCTAAGGTGTTGTCTCTTGGATGGCCTATAAGAGGGGTATTTATAGCCCTAACATGGCCAAAGGTACCCTTGGGGTACGTGGGCACATGATCCAAGGCCGATCCAAGTGATCCCTAGAATGCCACATGTCCAGGTGGGACTTAAGATGAAAAAGTTGCCGGAGTGTGTCGACATAGTCACTGGGTGTGTCGACACACTGTCCCAATTCCACAAAATAGGTCTTCTGGGAGATGGCTCTAGTGTCGACACACTCACTGGCTGTGTCGACACACTGTCCCAGTCTGGCAAAAGGGTCTTCTGGAGAATGGGTCTAGTGTCGACACTGCCTGGGACTGTGTCGACACAGTGAACCCTGTCTTCATGAATTTGCTTCAGGGTGACACCAGCAGTGGGTGTGTCGACACTACCATTGCAAGAAGTACATGTCCCTGAGAAATAAACACATAAATCATTAGTCCAATGTATTATCATGATATATATGATATAATGTGTTTGGAAACATGCCTTTGAGCATTGTTATTACATGTGTGATATATTTAACATGTTCCAATCATTATGCATTAAAATCACAACTTGTCATCATCAAAATTATAAGGGGAAATGTATTAAATTCACACTCAACACAACATATATAGGCCAGGCAGTCAAAGTAGTCAAGTAGGCTTCCACAGCGTTCCCCAGGTGTTAGTAAGGGTAAGGCGCCATCTGAAGCATCTTCGTCAGGGTTTACTAAGTGGGTTTTCAAAATAAAGAGATATTCAATGTTCGAGGAGGTGGAAGACAACAAGCATTCCAGCAAGGTCGATGATTGAGGCCAGAGTCAGAAGAGTCCCAATAGAGTATAGCTAGACAACCTGTGGATCCTCCAAGTTATAGGTGTTATAATTGTGGTCATTCAAGACATTTAATCACAAATTGCTCTTATCTCAGAGAGTGCAGTTATGGTAGAGCAACATCACAGCAGCAACAACAGCAACCCCAGCAGCCACCAATAGATCAAGGTAGAGGTCTACCTTTCCAAAGGGTCGAGGACGAGTTATGGCCATCACCAGAGTGCAGGTAGAGGCATCCAACTTAATAGAAGGTATATTACCTATCTTTGAATTTCTACAAGAGTGTTGATAGATTGAGGTGCATCACATTCTTTATTTTTGAAGATTTTATGGATAGTATGGTTCATTCTTTAGAAGAGAAGCAGTGTGAGTTGATTGTGGAGTCCCTTCAAGTGGTTATATGCTTACCTCTAGTTATTTAGATGAAGTTTTTTTTTTTTTTTAAACAAATATCTGACAAGGGAGTAGGAGAGTGCTCACCCCTTCAGAGAAAGGATAAGGAAATCGCTCCACCACCACACACTCATCAGAAAATTTTATTAAAAGCAAAACCATTACAAAAGACAATCAGGGCCTGATCGAAGGTAACCCCATCTTATCTAAACGATAGGCCCTTTTACAGAAGGAGGGAGATCAGCCCCAGAATACTAGACACAAGAGGAACTAGTAAGAGTACAACCAAAACCAGCGAGACAATCAGCCACCTGATTAGCCTCCCGGTAAATGTGACTGATAGAGAGCTGGATATGCTGACAACGATTGAGGATATCATGAGTAATAATAGAGAGGCACCAAGGAATGGAATAGTTCCCCTTCAAGATTTGCACCAGAACAAGGGAGTCACACTCAATAAGGAAACATGATATGCCCCTTTCATAACGCAGTATAATGCCATTCCGAAGAGCAAGAGCTTCAGCTTCCAAACTAGAATAAACACCTTGATAGCTAGCAGCAAAAGCAAGCACAATATCGCCCAACTCATTTCTAAGAACTCCTCCCCCAGCTTCAATGGAAGAAGTTGATTTATAAGCACCATCAACATTGAGCTTCAGTCTTCCAGGAGGAGGTAAATACCATCTCACAATCTTGGGAGCGATAGGGGCAGACATCTGAATAGTGATGCCCCATTGCTGAAGGAAACTTAAATGGGAGGCGTGCAGGTCAAAGAATCTAAGATTTGTAATTTTCTGAGATCAGATACATGCATCATTACTCTTTGAAGGATCTTACGGGCCACCATTGGTTGATCATCAACCTGGATCTATATTACGGCTGCACCAAATCTCCCAGATGGCGGAGAAAAACATGTGTCTGGCCATCCGGCCCCAAGTAGTGGAACAATGCATGGTAGAGATATAGTGAAATATAGAATGAGCTGTATTATGGGCCGTAGAGTTGGAAAACTTCAGAAAATCGCTGAGAGCAGACCAAACCTCCTTTGCCACCTCCCCATGGAAGAACAGGTGAACACTAGTTTTACAGTTAGATTGACGGCAGCAAGAACATCTAGAACAGAAAGGAATACCACAGCCAGCTATGATGTCATCAGTAGGAACACAACCACGAACTATTCTCCAAACAAGAATCGACCACTTAATGGGAACCTGAGAACTCCAATTTTTGACCAGCCATAAGTCGGTGAACCTTGAAGAAGCTTGCGAACAGAACTTGTAGAGAATTGACCATTAGAAGTTAAACACCAAATCCATCTATCCATACCATCAGTACTCGCAAGGATGTGACCAAGAATAGATGGCGGGCAAAACTGGTTGGCAATATTAATATGATAATGAGAAGGATCAGCTAACACCTGACAAATCATGTTTGTCCCTCATAGCAGACCAAACATGGTCAGGAAGGAAAGCTTTAAGAGGGGGCGCTCCAGACCATGCATCCATCCAGAACAAACATGAGAGTCCAGACCTCTCATCACAACCCTATGATTATGAGTAACAAATGCAGACGCCTGCTGCCATAATCTCCTATCCGCAGCAGACAACAAGTGATAGGAGGCAGAGGAATAGTGACAATTATGCAGGTGTTTGGACTTGAAAAAATTACCCCAGAGGGACGTACCAGAGATGACCCTCCACAACATTTTGGTCTTCAAAGCAAGTTGCATATGGTTGAGATTTAGAACCCCAAGGCCGCCACAATCCTTGAATTGGAAATGATGTCCCAAGAAACCCAATGTCTTTTGGGCGAACCATCATAAGAGCCCAGAAGAAGTTGGCCAACAGTCTGTGGAAAGACTTCATGACAGTGGTAGGAATAGCCTGAGAAGACATCGTATAAATAGGGAGAGCAGAAAGAACATGTCTAATAAGGACCAATTTCCCACCGAAAGAAAGGAACCCAGACTTCCAGGTTTGCATCTTTGCAGCTGTTTTTGCCAAAATATGAGAAAAATAGATCGGCCTTCTCCTACCAGAATAGAGCGAAACTCCCAGATACTTGATGGGCAGCTTGGATTGAACAAAACCAGTGATATGAGCAATAGAAAGACTGAGAGAACTTGGTGCTTTGTCTGCCACAGTGAAGGAACTTTTGGATACATTAACAAGCTGACCCGATGACTCCTCATACGCCTTCAGGAACTTCATTAGCCGCCTTATATGATTGACAGAACCATTGGAGAATATCAGCATATCATCAACGAAAAGCAAGTGAGAAATCAGAGGACAACGTTGAAGAGTCTGAAAAGCTCCACCATTACTACTTTTAAATAGAGCGGTCAACCCCCTGCTTAACACTTCTTCCGCAAGAATAAACAAAGCTGGTGCAAGAGGGTCACCCTGACGATACCCCTCGTAGACTTGAAGTAGCCATGAATTTCACCATTTAACAACACAGAAAACCAGCAATTAGATAGAAGGGGCTCAATGAGAGAGATGAAAGTGAGAGAGAAGCCAAACTTGCGGAGCACAGCATACAAGAAATCCCACTCCAAACGATCATAAGCCTTAGCCATATCCAGCTTGAAGACAACATTTCCACCTCTGTCCGTTTTTGCAAGTGTTGGACCATCTCCCCAGCCAGAGCCACATTCTCATAAATATTCCTTCCTTTAACAAAGCACCCTGCTGCTCCGAAATCAGAAAAGGAAGAACCTGAGATAGTATGTCATTGATAATGCGAGAGATGACCTTGTAAAAGAAATTGCAAAGACTGATTGGCCTGAAATCAGCACAAGTTTTTGGTGAGTCAAGCTTGGGTACCAAAGCAATAAGAGAGGATGTAAGACCCGTAGGCAAAGCATGACCACAAAAGTAACTTTGAACTGCATCCACAATATCCTTTTGAATGAAATCCCAGCATTTTTGGTAAAAATAACCAGTGAATCCATCTGGTCCAGGAGCACTGTCAGGGGACATGGACATAACAACACCTTTGATTTCCTCAGCATTAGGAAGCACACAAAGAGACTGGTTTCTAACATTATTAACCAAAACCGAAATTTCCTCCATAAGGCGCTGATCAACATGATGAGTGTTAGAAGTAAAAGCATCAGAAAAGTGAGACACAAAAAGGTTGACCAACTCCTCTTTATCAGTCACGACCATCCCTAAATCATTAGTGATCTAATTTATAGCTGCACGCCTTCTACGGGAGGAGGCACAAGCATGGAAAAATTTCGTATTTCCATCTCCCTCCTTCAGCCACTTTAATCTTGCCTTTTGGCGCCAGAACATCTCCTCCTGCGCAAGCACCCGATCAAGAACATCCTTGGCCACATATAAGTGACTACAATTTTTCGGAGTAGAATCATTATCAAAAGTAACTTGAGCTACGCCTCTTCCGCTAACACAACATTATCTTGGACATTCTTGAAACCTGCTTGTTCCATTGTCTATAGAAGGATTTCATATGCTTCAGCTTCATCATCAAATTTAAGAGCGGAAAAGAAGAACATGGAGCTGCTCCCCAAGCAACCATGGAATCCTGAAGAAACCTCTCATGGGAAATCCACATTTGCTGGAAACAAAACCTTGAAGGAACAGTAGTAGCATTAGACTCCAGGGAATAAGCAAAGGGCTGTGATCGCTACACGCTCTAGACAAATGTTGCACCTTAAGGGAAGGACAAGCAAGCAACCAATCACCATTGATAAAAACCTTGTCCAGTCTGGCCCAAATACCATTAGCTTGTTGACCGTTATACCAAGTGAAGTTACTCCCTGAGAATCCCATATCCTCCAAGCCAGACGCTGATACACAAGCCTGGAAATCAGCAGTAGATCTCTCAAGGCTCGACGACCTCCCCTTTTTCAGAAGGATCCAAGATACTGTTAAATCCCACCAACAAGCCAAGGCTTATCACAAGAAGCAGAGAAATCAACAAGATAGTCCCATAATTCCCTATGCTCGGATAACAGACAGCTAGCATGAACAATGGTTACCACAAACTCCGGGCAAGAAGCAGTGGTACACGGACAGAAACAAACTGATCAGAACTAGAAACCTTATGAACAATAACATCCTGAGTCCAAAATAACCAAATGCGTCCCCAATCATTAGTATTGGATAAACAGGAATCCATACGAAGCTTAAACCTGTATCTCTCGATTTTATCACTGCTAAGTTTTGGTTCAATAATTGCAACAAACTTCAACTTGAACTTCCGGATAAGTTGCTTTAACCTGTTAACAGACTGGGAATTACCAATCCCCCTGATATTCCAAATTAGGCTCATCATAAGGAACTAATTAGGGTTATTGACAGAGGCGCTCCTGCGCAGAGAAGATCTTGTTTTTATACCATCATTCTTCTTGACATCCATATTATCCGGACCAACAAAGTTTAAATGGACCGACGTGTGGAAACCAGTTCTCTCTCTAGCCGATTCTAGAGAGAGAAGCTCTGGGAAAAGCTTTCGCCTGGGAGGCTTTGTGGGGCTCGCCCCTGGGGGCGCATGGAGGTTCTTCCTCCGAGTGCCTCCACCGGCTCTGTGATCACCGCGGGACAAAGCTCTTCCTCGAGCGTTCTCCCACAAGGTGGTCCCCCTTCTTCTCGAGCCTCTTCCAGGGGTCGCCCTCTTGAGCGCCATGGCAAGAGTAGATCTCGCTCTAGAGTCTCTCTGGTTCGTAGGCCATGGGCTTCTTTGTTCGGAGCTCAAGATGGCGGTAGTTCTTCAGCAAAGGAAGGATCTTTGGAGTATATTGAGCCAGTCAACATCGAAGAGAAAAGAGTTGCAGTCTTTGAAGGGGATGACGCTAAGGAGTTACAAGACTCATGGAGGTTCGCGCTCATGGGGTACTGCATAGGTATGAAACCCATTTACTCAGCCCTTCAATCTTTCATCAGAAATTTCTGGCGCCCCAAGGGGGAAGTTGAACTCCTTATGCGCGAGGGAGGTTTTTTTCTGGTGGTTTTCAACCAAGAGGAAGATTTAAAATCTGTTCTTGACGGATTCTGGACGATTCGTGGTCACCCTTTAGTCCTTCGTAGATGGACACCGGATCTTCAGATGGAGAAAGAGTCCCTCTGTAACATTCCAGTCTGGATCCGCCTCCCGAGTCTTCCACTTAGGTGGTGGACTCCTCGCGGTTTGAGTAAGCTTGGGAGTCTCTTGGGACGACCGTTGCACATGGACTCTTTGACTGCCAAGAGAAAGCGTCTTCACTTCGCGAGGATCTGTGTGTTGATGGAGGTGGACTCATGCTTTCCCTCTGAAGTAACTATTATGCACACGGATGGAACTATGGAATTGGTGAAGGTTGAGTACGAATGGCAACCGGTTCTTTGTAAGGACTGTAATTCATTTGGTCACGGGGGTGGAGAATGCAAGTCGTCTGGAGATAAACTCCTGAGGAAGGAATGGCGCCAGAAAACTCATCGTCCTGATGATGGTCCTCCCTATGTGCCTCCTCACAGCGAGCAAGTGCTCTCCACCAATGTGTTTGCTGCTCTGCAAGACGAAGCTGTGGATACCGGAGCGGACGTCGAAGGGTTTCCCGCCCATGCAAATGCTCCCATGCAGATTCTGGATCGTCCACGTAGGCAAGCTCCATCCTCCGCGGAAAGACTTCCTCATGATGGAGGCGTCGTAGCTTCCAGGAAGGTGCAGCCTCAAACTACTGATGAAGCCGATTTTTCTTCAAGGGAAACCTGCAAATCCTTTCCATCTTATCAAGGCAGCCACGCACCAGCTCCTCCATCATTTCAAGGCAACAACGCGTCATCTCCTTCTATAGCCGCTTCGTCCATCCAAGGGAAACACACGCCAGCACCTACTCATCATGGATATTCCAATGATAGCATCCGCACCCTCCAAGGAAACCACATGCCTGCATCGGCTCATCATGAATCTTCTAAAGATAGCAACCGCACCAACTCTCCCTCCATTGACCAAGGCAAAGGTGGTAAGGTGGGACATGCGATTAAAGGTAATCATGGGCAAGGAAACTCAAATCCTGTGAATACCCCAGCAGGATTTGACAAAGGAGGAAGCAATATCTCTCTCCAAGGTAACCCGGTTGGAGCTCCGATTCAAGGTATTTTAAAGTTCAAAAACTTGCACTCTGTTGATGAGGTTGACCGCAACAATTTGAAGGGTGGAAAAGGGAAGGATAAAACTAGTAAACACTTCTAGTTTTTGTTCTTTTATCCTCTTTTACTTTTCTTATTATGAAAATAATTAGCTGGAATGTTAGGGGCATAAATAAATCTGAGAATTGCAGAGAACTTAATAAGATAATTAGATCCTTTGCATGTGATATAGCTATTATTGTTGAAACAAAAATAAGAACTAAACATGTATCTATTCGAAAGAATTCCATTTGGCCGCAAGCTAACCTCTTAACTAATGATTCTGCTCTATGTTATGGTCGAATTTGGATTTTGTGGGACCCCAATCTCTTGGATATTGATCTCTTATCCTTCAGCAGTCAATTCATTCATATTAAAGGTGTGGACAAAAGAATCAATTGCAGTTTCTTCATCACTGCTGTTTATGCTTCGAACAGTGCTCATGAGAGAAGTACCTTATGGTCTCAAATCAACAACATCTCTCATACTTCTAATGGGATTCCTTGGTTGATTGCTGGGGATTTCAACACTGTTAGATATCCTCATGAAAAGGTGGGTGGTAGAGAGGTTCCGGAGGCTTTGCTTTCTGAATTCAATGATTGCATATCCACTTCTGCCCTCATGGATATGAAGTCTGTTGGTAACTGGCTTTCTTGGAACAACAGAGGGGACAGTCATCGGAGAATTATGGCTAGACTTGACAGATGCTTGGTTAATCAGGATTGGATGAGCAGCTTTGCAGATTCTTTACTAGAATATGGTGCCCAATACTCCTCTGATCACTCTATCATGTTCATTACTTCTGATCGGCCAACTCCCCAGGGCCGCAAGCCGTTTAGATTTTTCAATATGTGGAGCACTCATGCTGACTTTCTGGATGTCATTCGTAAAGCCTGGGATATGCCGGTCCGAGGGTCTCCTCAATACTGTTTGTGCCAGAAACTTAAGGCTTGTAAAGAAGCCCTCAAGATATGGAACAAAAACATCTTTGGTAAAGTTGAGGATGAGCTAGTCAAGTGCAAAAATGAGCTGATTGATATCCAATCCCAGCTGCAAAGCAACCCTCTTGATCCTCATCTCATTAGTAAGGAAAAAGGAGCACGTAACATGTACCTTAGTGCTATGCAACGTGAGGAAAGTTTTGTTAAACAGAAATCAAGGGAAAATTGGCTGACTTTGGGAGATTCTAATACCAAGTTTTTCTATGCTTCAATTGCTTCAAGGAGAGCAAGAAATACAATCAAAAAGTGCAAGGATACTAATGGGAACCTTATTGATGACTTAGCTCAAGTTCAAGCTCATACCATAGATTTTTACCAGTCCCTTCTTAATCAGCCGCAGCACTCTTCTACTTGTGAAATAGATCCATTGCATCAGCTTAATACTGCGGACATTGATCTCCTTATGGAACCAATTACGGATGAAGAAATCAGGAAAGCTGTGTTCAACTCCCCGAAGCATAAGAGTCCTGGGCCTGATGGTTTCCCTGCTGACTTCTACCAGGCGACTTGGCAAATCACGGGTCCTGATGTTATCAAAGCCTGCCATCACTTTTTCTCTACTGGCCAGCTGCATCGCCAAATCAATTGTACATTTATTGCTTTGATTCCAAAATCAGAGGGGGCTGATAGTATGGAAAGCTATAGACCCATATCTCTTTGCAATTTTATTTACAAGATTATATCTAAAGTGATTGCTGACAGAATGCAAAAAGTTATGGGTAACATCATCAGTTTAAATCAAGCTGCTTTCATTAAGGGGAGAAGCATTCATCACAATGTGCTTTTAGCTAATGACATGGCCAAAGACATGCATTCCACTAGAAAAGGTAACAAAATCATTTTCAAGGCTGATTTGAGAAAGGCTTTTGATTCGGTAAACAGATCCTTCATCTATCATATGTTGGAGCGAATGAACTTTCCAAATACTTATATTGAGTGGATCCGTAATTGCCTTGAGACTCCTAAGTTCTCCATCTTGTTTAATGGCTCTCCCATGGGATTCTTCAATAGTAGCAATGGTATAAGACAAGGAGACCCACTTTCTCCTTATCTTTTTACCATTGCCATGGAGGGTCTGACTTGCTTGTTGGAAAGGGCGGTTCTTAGTGGTCATCTTCGGGTCCCTTCTGCAGGGTCTACATCCATTTCTCACACTATTTTTGCAGATGATCTCATTATCTTTTTGCAAAATGACTATCCTTCTGTGAAGCATCTTGCTACCATTCTTGAGAAATTTGGTGATAATTCTGGTCTTCATCTCAACCACAAGAAGAGCAAAGTTTATGTGGGTGCAAGTATCAGGGATAAACAAAGAATTACTGATTGCTTACATGTGGATGAGGGTTCCTTCCCTTGCCCTTATCTTGGTCTGCCGCTTGTCTCTCTGGGAATCAAGAAAAGCCATTGTCAGCCCATTATTGAAAAAATGCAAATTAGATTGAATTGTTGGAAAACTAGATTTCTATCTAAGGCTGGTAGACTTGAGCTTATTCGGTCTGTTCTGCAGTCTTATGCTATTTATTGGTCCAATGCGTTCCTTCTTCCCGCTGGCTTGATTCAGGAAATTGATAAGCTTCTTTGTAAATTCTTCTGGAATGGCCATGGTAATGGCAAAGCTATTCACATGATTAGCTGGTCGAACATTTGCACTCCGAAAGAGGAAGGAGGTTTATCCTTGAGAAGGTTACATGACTGGAATAAAGCTTGTATGGTCAAGCAGATTTGGGATGTTATGTGCAACCAAGAAAGCCTTTGGATAAAATGGATTCACAGTAAGTATCTGGCAAATACTAATATTTGGCTAGCGAAATCCAGAACATACCATTCGGCCGCTTGGAAGGGGGTTCTCAAAGCCCGGGATTGGATTGCTAACCACATATTTTACACTATCTCCGATGGCAGGAACACTAGCATGTGGTACGATCCTTGGATCCATGGTAAAAGTATTTTTCAAATCTGTGGAGATAGAATCCGTCAAGATCTTGGGGCGCCCAAATATATCACAGTTTCTGAATTCATTCATAATAGGCAATGGAAACTTCCTACCCCCACTACTCTGGATATGATTACTCTTTGGCCGCAGATTGCTTCCGTCCCTATTCACAGTGGTGTTGATGAAGTCAAGTGGATTCATGATAAAGGGAAATTTAGTGCAACTTCAGCTTGGAATCAAATCAGGGACAAATGCTCTCCTTGGCCGCACTACAGATGGGTTTGGGATAGACCAACCTCTCCTAAGCACTCTCTTTGTACCTGGCAGGCCCTCCTCAATAAATTGCCTACTGTTGACAACCTGCAAAGAAAAGGGTATTCCCTTGCCAATATGTGCTCCTTGTGCTTATGTAGCAATGAATCTACTGACCACCTCTACTTTCAATGCTCATTTACTCAATGGATTTGGCAAGAAATTCTCAAGAGATTTGACTTTAGTAGAAAACCTCATCATACTATCCATGCTGAGATTCAGGCCTTAGTGCATGCTTTTCCTCAAAAAAGTGCTCTTACTAGCTTGGTCAAGATTGCTTTTAGATGTACCATTTGGTGGATTTGGAGAGAAAGATGCTTAAGGATTTTTGAAAGCAAAAAGAAGGATAACGTTGGTGTTCTCATTGATATTCTTTCAGACTCAAGAAGCCTTTTGGAACATCATATTCAGAAGAATGGTTTCACTAAGAGAGAGAAAGGGGTGCTTACAAGATTTAATTTCACCTTGATTTAGGCAGCATTGGTTTATTGGTTGTTTAATCTTTCGAATATCTACATGCTTAGCTTTTACATTATTGTTTTGACACTAACAGTTATATCCAAGCATCGATCTTCTTTCTTATTTCTTCTTTCAGATTGGAAGAGCAGCGGGTTACCTGACGTGGATAAAGGTCACATCTATTTTCAGTTTAATAAGATCATAGGCTACGACTTGTGTAGTCATGATCTCCTCAGTCCCTTTTGTACTCATACTGGGGCGATGTCTGGTAGAGTGACAACACCATCCTTTACGGGGTGGTGCATTCTACTAAACCCCCTTCGGATCTTCGGCCATAATCTACAACCTGTGTAGATATGGCTATTTGTATATTCTATCCTTTTACAATATAAAGTTTGTTTACCCATCAAAAAAAAAATAAATGGACCGACGTGAAATCAGCATCAGATAGAACTGGATTGGCACCTGGAAGGGAGACGACCTGGTACACAGTTGCACTAGAACCAGGAGGTGGCTCATGGATAGCTTCTGTGGTACTGGTAGAAGGAACATCCTTTGGGTTGGTCCCAATTTCACACAGAGAAGTTCCCGTATCATATTGGATAGGGTGCACTATAATATCAGTAGATGTAGTGGCAATGTTAACAGGAGGTCTGGAGTCCAATAAATTTACCTCACCAGGAACATCTATTGGCTGCACAAGGTGTGTATCATTAATATCATGCATCGCATTAGCTTCCATGGTATTAGGAACGTGAGCAACATCAATTTGAGGTTCAAGAGAAGGAATATTTGTAGCTCTATCCAATGATTCCGATTCAACAATGAGATTTATGTGATACCCCGAAATTTTTATTCATTTTATATTGTGCATGTATAATTATTTGTTGTGTGTATAGTGTGTGTATTCAACTGTGCGTATTATAATTTCTATATTCCTTATGAACTCATGCATGTATATATATGATATATTTTGTGAGAATAGTCAATTAGCTAAATTGATGTGTATTGTGTATACTAAAATACTAGGCTTGTAATACTTAAGTAATACTATGCATGCTAATCTAATTACCGATGTGCATGTTATGTTTATCTATTTCATGCATAATGTATATAATTATGTTGTGAATGCCTATATATTTATGCATAGGATAATTGAAGTATGTGCATGCAAGGATTTCTTTTGTTGTATAAATTATTCATAGATAACTTATTCCAAACTGTATCTTAATAATATTATGTATGCATTATCTAAATCTTGAAGTGCATACCATTCTGCCTATTCCATGGAGGTTGTGTGTAAAAATATACATATATGTATGTTACCTTATACATATGATATCTATCTATTTAATCCTATGTACATCAATTCATCTATAGTATGTGAATAATACATAGATAACATTGTGCATGTAATAGATAATTTGCTATGGACCATGTAAGTATATGTATGCTATTTTCATACAAGTATAAAGCATACATAATTGTGCATGCATTATCTAGTTATCAATGTATGTAAATCTCATGCGTATGGTGCGTGTTGTACGCATAGTAAGAAATTATTATCATACACTTTGTAAATAATCATGAGTTTATTTCTGAGCATGTAAATTATATATTTAAACGTGTGTGAATTATCTAATTATTGTGGTTCCTATTGTATTTAATTATTTTAATGCACATAGTTAGTGCTATGGATGTGCGTATGTATACATACATGTGTTATCCTTGTTTAAATAATAATTATCTACTTTAAGCGTGTTAAATTATTTAGGTATGTAAAGTACTTGGATGATAATATGCATACAATATTTAACTAATAATGGACACATTTTAATCATAAGTTCATGCGTAATGTATGTAATTATGCAATGTGTACGTATGTGTGCATATGTATGTATTGATGCATATTGTTCTTAATTATGATTAGTGTAAATTGTAATTAATTAAATATTACATAATGCAAGTATTTTATGTGGTAATGATATATGGAATTATTTTTGCATGTACTAAATTATTTTAGTGCTTTTATACATTAAATTTTCGGTTTTCTGGAGTTTCGGCTGCACAGTGCTGCTGGCGGCCAGAACCTGGACGCCAAGGCACTGTTGGCGGCCAGACCTGGACGCCAAGACCCAGTGGGCGGCCACCCCCTGGACGCCAACCCCAGTCTGGCGGCCAGACCTTGACGTCAACCTGTCAGTTGACTACAACCGATGTTGACGTTAATATCCTGCTGCGTAACGGTTCCAGAATTGTTAATGTCCGTGTTTTGGCTAGTTTCAGATTAGGAAACCCTTCCTAAACCTTTGGTAACCTACCCTAATGCGTACCCCAACCTTGAACCTATAAAATACCCACTCTTGGATGAGGAAAAGGCTTTCAACATTTGGTGAAAACCCTAGCTCCGAGATGGTGAAAAGCTGATCTTTAGGAGGCCGGATCCATCAACTGGAGGTGTTCCCCGAAGAGCTACTACATCTGGAGGGTAGTCTATACATAGAGGAAGAGATCCCAACTCCGAGGAGCCATCTACATCGACGGGAGAAGAAGATCTAAGGCGTTTCCGAGCACCTTTTTGACAGGGCCGAAAAGGGCTTCACCGACGATTCTGATCTTTGTAGATTTTTTTAAGAGGCAAGTAAACTAGATCTTGATCCTATACATGTCCCCTAAGTCCTAGGTATTTTTACGGATTTTTCCTCGCGTCCTGGAACCCCGAATTCACCGTTGTATGAAAATTCGTATGTATGTGCTGCTGGGAGCAGGTAGAAGGCAACATAGGTTGCAGTCAAGTTCTTCAGAAGAAGTTGACGGCAACATCCCTTGACGTCTACTTCTTCAGAACCTGAAAGTGTTACTTTTGATCTTCTTTTGCTGTTTAAATGATTTCTGGACATGGGTATACTCTGAAATTTTTATGGGTGATTGTATACTGTTAGTAGGTCATATCATGAGGTTGCCTAAATTTTCTATGAACCATGTTAATTATTAAAATTCAGTGACTGAGTAATGAGCATGAAATGAACATGTTTAAATCTAGTATAAATGGATTTTGTTGTGAATTAGTTTTCATAAATTTTCCATGACAGATTGAATGTTGGTATTAGGTTTCTATTCTGTTAATGCCTAAACATATTGATATGTCTCATGCTTAATGATATTTTGATAAATATGTCTGAATTCTAGATTTAATTGTAGAAATTATGTTTACTGTTCGAAAAATCTGAAAAATTGCATATGTGACATACTTACTGCTAATGACCTGTGATAAAATTTTAAAATCAAATTGATGACAGCAAGTACAGTTATTAGTTAAACCATGGAAATTGTTCATGTTAGATGTATTAAATTCGATCTTATGCAATTCAGTAAATATACATCATGTTTAGGACTGTAAGGTAAGATGTTTTAATTTTGAAAACAGTAGTACCATGATTGGGTTAACTAAGACATGTGAAATCGATAATTAAGATGTGTAAAGTGATTAAGTATTATATGTAAAATATGTGAATAGGGTGAGAAAATGTGAATAAATAAATGTGTGGTAATTGGGCCAAGAATGACACTGCTACCCTAGAGGCATCGAGAGCTGTACATAGAAAAGTCCCTATGGAAGGCTCTACATTGTATAAGTTTGTCCTAAAGGCATTAGGAAAAACCGGAGGTGGACAAGTACCACTGGATAGGGTGGAGAGAGCTTCTCCCGGTCTGCGCAGTTACCAAGATTCACCACTTCATTGCCTAGGTGGTGGGTATGTGATATGAGTTATGTGATATGAGTTGTGTTATGAGTTATGTGTTATGAGATGTGATGAGTTATGAGTATGAGATATTTGTTTGTGTCCTCTAAAAGGTAGTTAGGACTATGTGTCATGGCATTTTAAGTAATTGAATATGTATAAAGTGTAAGATTATATGCGAATGTGGCACATGATGAGTGCAAATGATATGATATGTGATAAATGAAAACCCAAGAGTAAATGATGTGAAGAATATGTAAAAGATATGTAAGAGACAGTTAATGTTATTGAGAGTGTGCTTGCATGTGAAAACCGATGTAGTAATGCATAATGTTCATGTTTTCATGCATTAATTACCTCATTTGCAATATCATGCTTATCATCATGTCATGTAGCTTATTGTTCTTCATGTAATAGTGTATGTGAATAAACATGAGTAACCACGTCATTATGCAACATGAAAGATAAACATGTAGAATTGTGAATTGAATAAGATAACATATGAACAAATGTAAATCCATGTAATTGAATGTAATTCATGTCAAAACAGCAAGTAAAGTGTAGTTATGAAGGTGATAAATGTATGTAATATTAATTAGATTCCATGCTAGATGTGATGTTTGCTTAGTACAAAGTTTCATGCTTTAGTGCTTATTGTTGCCAACCAATTTGACCATGTTTTAACTTCTCAATTCATGCTATAAAATATGAAACCATGTGTATGAGATGTATGTACATTTAAAACAGCAAGCAAAATGTGAAATTAAATATGAAAAGTGCATGTGAAAAGTGAATAGTCATCATATTAGTTTGTTCATTCCTTTATGTCAAATTCTATGTTCTAGTTGTAGAAATATGTCATGAAATGAATTAATGTGGAAATGAAGGGATCATGTTATGTGTTAAGTGTAGAGAATATGTACAAGTGTATAGTAATAGTATCCATGATTTAGAATAAACATATGATAGAATGAGGCATGTCTAGGTGATTAAAAATGTGTTGATAGCTAAGAGTATGTTCTATGTGTTTGGGAGTTTAAATGATAGTATGTATTCATGAGTGTTTAATAGCTTAATGTGAATGTGATATGTTTAAGATTAAGTCTTTGCTTTACTTGCTGAGTCTTTGGACTCACCCTTGCTTCGGCGTACAGGTTGACAGGTATCCCGTGCTAGGGGGAGAGACGCTATCTTGGAGGAGAGGCTTTTGAGGAGCAAGTAGTAGTTGTATTTTCCTTTCATAGTTGAATAAAAATGTTATTTGGACAATGTAGCTCTTTCATCATGTAATAATGCGGACATTGTCGTTCTATTTTTGCACTATATAGATTGTGGAATATGGGATGGTGATGGACTAAGTTAATTGTTGTATTTATTCCGCTGAAATCAATTGCTATCTACGTATTTTTCAACCTATCGGCTAGTGTTGGGTTTTATCCCACTGTAATGACGCTCTTTATACCGATGGGGATTGGTATAATCGTACCGGTATGAAGAGGGTCGTTACAGAGATTGGTATCAGAGCCCAAGGTTGAAACTGTACATGGATAGACCATCATCACCACCATATTGCAAAGTCTTTATAGGGAATTGTCCATAAATATAGAAATTACTAATAACGAATGGAAGATAGTTAAGGAAGATAGTTAGAATTAGTAACCTAGATTCTAACTAATTAACTATTTTGCAGATTATGGCTGGACGTGGTAGACGTAATGCTCAGTCTAGAAAGTATGAACAGAACCGCAAGTTAAAGAATTTCGTGAAAGGACTTAAACCATCAGTGAGGACTAGGCTTTTAGAGCTTGATTCCTGTACCTTGGAAGAAGTCCTAGGTGTGGCGACCAAGCAAGAGAATAAATGGAATCATATCAAGGAGAAAATGAAGCTCAAAAGGAGGAAGCACCAAAACCATTCCAAAGGCAAGATAGGAAGATGAAGAAACTCATGGAAGGTCAACAT
Organism: Colocasia esculenta; assembly: GCA_014218235.1. Classification (NCBI taxonomy): domain Eukaryota; kingdom Viridiplantae; phylum Streptophyta; class Magnoliopsida; order Alismatales; family Araceae; genus Colocasia; species Colocasia esculenta. Next base: position 89,919,386 of record CM024757.1, read on the forward strand.
CAACTGTGGCATCAGGCAGCGAGAAGCCCGAATGCATTCATTGTGGGAAGCGTCATGGCGGGAATGCATGTTGGCGAATGGAAGGAAGGTGTCTTAGATGTGGCAGCAAAGATCATCGGCTTAAGGAATGTCCGAACCTGAAGACGAAATTCGTCTCAAGAGATGCTTCATCAGCTAGATGTGTTTATACCATTCTTGACAAGTTCTACAGATATTCTGGTCTGCAATTGAACACTGAAAAGAGTAGGATTTTTATTGGTGCAAAGGTGCAAACTAAAGGGCCTATTCTCCATGCTTTGAAGGTTCAGGAAGGGTTCTTACCTGCTACTTACTTGGGACTGCCATTATTCTCAACTAGGCTTACAAACTCTCACTGCAATCCCATCATCCAAAAGATTTCAAAACGAATAGCTTCTTGGAAATCTCGTTTGCTCTCTAAAGCTGGTCGCCTTGAACTGATCAGATCGGTCTTGAACTCCTACGCTATATATTGGGCTGTTGCTTTTCTTCTCCCTAAGAGTCTGATTGGGGAAGTGGAGAAGCTTCTGAGGAATTTCTTCTGGCATGCTTCTGGTGATTACAAGCCCTTTCATCTTGTTAAATGGGATCATATATGTAGGCCAAAGGAGGAGGGAGGCCTTGGACTCAGGAGGATTGCACTGTGGAATTCTACTGCAATCACTTTGCAGTTTTGGCGACTTCTAACAAATCATGATACTCTATGGAATCAATGGGTGAAGAATAAATTTCTCAAGAAGTTGTCAATCTGGACTGTTCAGGCTAAATCCTATCACTCTCATGCTTGGAAAGGTATGTTACAGGCCAGAGACTGGGTAAGACCTCATGTGATTTACAAAATTGGCAATGGAAATATTACAAACTTATGGAGGATCCGTGGATCTATGGCGACTCCATACACTCTATGGGCGGTCAATATATTAGAACTTTACTTGGTCTTCCTCTAAATGCAACGGTTAGCTCCTTCATCCAGGAGGGAAGGTGGTGTCTCCCACCCCCAACCTCCACTGAAATGCTTGACCTTTGGCCGAGGATCCTCAGCATTCCCATCTCTGCTGATTGTGAAGATTGTATGTGTGGAAGCACAATAAGGGCACAATTACCAGCAAGCACATCTATGATTTGAAGAGAATAAGTTATCCTAAAGTTCCGTGGTTTAACATTGTTTGGAAAAGGCCCACAAGTCAGAAACAATCTCTTCATGCATGGCAGGTTTTCATGAAGGGTATTCCATCTTTCGATGCTCTCCAAAAGCGTGGAATGCAAGGACCAAATATTTGTAGCTTATGTAATCAGCAAGGTGAGGACATCAATCACCTCTTCTTCTCATGCACTTATAGCTCCTGGATTTGGCAAGAACTCTTACACAGATTGGATATTCACCGAAGGCCAAAGAACACTATCGTCCAGGAAAGTGAGAGTTTGATTAAAAAGTTCAGAATTCCTGGTGCTGCAAGTAAAGTGGCCTTTGCTGCCTTTCGAACTGCTCTTTGGTGGATTTGGAAAGAGAGATGTATGAGAATTTTTGAATCCAAGAATCGGAGTTGCATGCAAGTTCTTCTTTCCATTTTATCTGATATTCGTAGTATTACTGAGTTCCACACTCAGATGGCCCCCTCTTCCCCTAAGACTAATAGAATCCTGAGAAAGTTCAATATTCAAGGATTGATTAGCTTTTCTGTAAGCGGGTTCTTTTTCATGGTTTCCCACCATTGAGAGTTGGCTGGTCTATGAATCCATAGCTATCGGTCTGTTGTGATAGCATGGATTCCCTTTGTACATATTCTTCCTTTGTCATATTTAATACAGAATCCGGTATTACTTACCAAAAAAAAAGCAAGAATTAGTCAGAAATGATCTCGGCGACGTCATTACAGGTACTTGATTCGATCTTCGAGGACGAAGATCTTTTTCAAGAGGGGGAGAGTGTGATACCCCGAAATTTTTATTCATTTTATATTGTGCATGTATAATTATTTGTTGTGTGTATAGTGTGTGTATTCAATTGTGCGTATTATAATTTCTATATTCCTTATGAACTCATGCATGTATATATATGATATATTTTGTGAGAATAGTCAATTAGCTAAATTGATGTGTATTGTGTATACTAAAATACTAGGCTTGTAATACTTAAGTAATACTATGCATGCTAATCTAATTACCGATGTGCATGTTATGTTTATCTATTTCATGCATAATGTATATAATTATGTTGTGAATGCCTATATATTTATGCATAGGATAATTGAAGTATGTGCATGCAAGGATTTCTTTTGTTGTATAAATTATTCATAGATAACTTATTCCAAACTGTATCTTAATAATATTATGTATGCATTATCTAAATCTTGAAGTGCATACCATTCTGCCTATTCCATGGAGGTTGTGTGTAAAAATATACATATATGTATGTTACCTTATACATATGATATCTATCTATTTAATCCTATGTACATCAATTCATCTATAGTATGTGAATAATACATAGATAACATTGTGCATGTAATAGATAATTTGCTATGGACCATGTAAGTATATGTATGCTATTTTCATACAAGTATAAAGCATACATAATTGTGCATGCATTATCTAGTTATCAATGTATGTAAATCTCATGCGTATGGTGCGTGTTGTACGCATAGTAAGAAATTATTATCATACACTTTGTAAATAATCGTGAGTTTATTTCTGAGCATGCAAATTATATATTTAAACGTGTTTGAATTATCTAATTATTGAGGTTCCTATTGTATTTAATTATTTTAATGCACATAGTTAGTGCTATGGATGTGCGTATGTATACATACATGTGTTATCCTTGTTTAAATAATAATTATCTACTTTAAGCATGTTAAATTATTTAGGGTATGTAAAGTACTTGGATGATAATATGCATACAATATTTAACTAATAATGGACACATTTTAATCATAAGTTCATGCGTAATGTATGTAATTATGCAATGTGTACGTATGTGTGCATATGTATGTATTGATGCATATTGTTCTTAATTATGATTAGTGTAAATTGTAATTAATTAAATATTACATAATGCAAGTATTTTATGTGGTAATGATATATGGAATTATTTTTGCATGTACTAAATTATTTTAGTGCTTTTATACATTAAATTTTAGGTTTTCTGGAGTTTCGGCTGCACAGTGCTGCTGGCGGCCAGGACCTGGACGCCAAGGCACTATTGGCGGCCAGACCTGGACGCCAAGACCCAGTGGGCGGCCACCCCCTGGACGCCAACTCCAGTCTGGCGGCCAGACCTTGACGTCAACCTGTCAATTGACTACAACCGATGTTGACGTTAATATCCAGCTGCGTAACGGTTCCAGAATTGTTAATGTCCGTGTTTTGGCTAGTTTCAGATTAGGAAACCCTTCCTAAACCTTTGGTAACCTACCCTAATGCGTACCCCAACCCTTGAACCTATAAAATACCCACTCTTGGATGAGGAAAAGGCTTTCAACATTTGGTGAAAACCCTAGCTCCGAGATGGTGAAAAGTTGATCTTTAGGAGGCCGGATCCATCAACTGGAGGTGTTCCCCGAAGAGCTACTACATCTGGAGGGTAGTCTATACATAGAGGAAGAGATCCCAACTCCGAGGAGCCATCTACATCGACAGGAGAAGAAGATCTAAGGCGTTTTCGAGCACCTTTTTGACAGGGCCGAAAAGGGCTTCACCGACGATTCTGATCTTTGTAGATTTTTTTAAGAGGCAAGTAAACATAGATCTTGATCCTATACATGTCCCCTAAGTCCTAGGTATTTTTACGGATTTTTCCTCGCGTCCTGGAACCCCGAATTCACCGTTGTATGAAAATTCGTATGTATGTGCTGCTGGGAGCAAGTAGAAGGCAACATAGGTTGCAGTCAAGTTCTTCAGAAGAAGTTGACGGCAACATCCCTTGACGTCTACTTCTTCAGAACCTGAAAGTGTTACCTTTTGATCTTCTTTTGCTGTTTAAATGATTTCTGGACATGGGTATACTCTGAAATTTTATGGGTGATTGTATACTGTTAGTAGGTCATATCATGAGGTTGCCTAAATTTTCTATGAACCATGTTAATTATTAAAATTCAGTGACTGAGTAATGAGCATGAAATGAACATGTTTAAATCTAGTATAAATGGATTTTGTTGTGAATTAGTTTTCATAAATTTTCCATGACAGATTGAATGTTGGTGTTAGGTTTCTATTCTGTTAATGCCTAAACATATTGATATGTCTCATGCTTAATGATATTTCGATAAATATGTCTGAATTCTAGATTTAATTGTAGAAATTATGTTTACTGTTCGAAAAATCTAAAAAATTGCATATGTGACATACTTACTGCTAATGACCTGTGATAAAAATTTAAAATCAAATTGATGACAGCAAGTACAGTTATTAGTTAAACCATGGAAATTGTTCATGTTAGATGTATTAAATTCGATCTTATGCAATTCAGTAAATATACATCATGTTTAGGACTGTAAGGTAAGATGTTTTAATTTTGAAAACAGTAGTACCATGATTGGGTTAACTAAGACATGTGAAATCGATAATTAAGATGTGTAAAGTGATTAAGTATTATATGTAAAATATGTGAATAGGGTGAGAAAATGTGAATAAATAAATGTGTGATAATTGGGCCAAGAATGACACTGCTACCCTAGAGGCATCGAGAGCTGTACATAGAAAAGTCCCTATGGAAGGCTCTACATTGTATAAGTTTGTCCTAAAGGCATTAGGAAAAACCCGGAGGTGGACAAGTACCACTAGATAGGGTGGAGAGAGCTTCTCCCGGTCTGCGCAGTTAACAAGATTCACCACTTCATTGCCTAGGTGGTGGGTATGTGATATGAGTTATGTGATATGAGTTGTGTTATGAGTTATGTGTTATGAGATGTGATGAGTTATGAGTATGAGATATTTGTTTGTGTCCTCTAAAAGGTAGTTAGGACTATGTGTCATGGCATTTTAAGAAATTGAAATATGTATAAAGTGTAAGATTATATGCGAATGTGGCACATGATGAGTGCAAATGATATGATATGTGATAAATGAAAACCCAAGAGTAAATGATGTGAAGAATATGTGAAAGGATATGTAAGAGACAGTTAATGTTATTGAGAGTGTGCTTGCATGTGAAAACTGATGTAGTAATGCATAATGTTCATGTTTTCATGCATTAATTACCTCATTTGCAATATCATGCTTATCATTATGTCATGTACCTTATTGTTCTTCATGTAATAGTGTATGTGAATAAACATGAGTAACCACGTCGATTATACAACATGAAAGATAAACATGTAGAATTGTGAATTGAATAAGATAACATATGAAAAAATGTAAATCCATGTAATTGGATGTAATTCATGTCAAAACAGCAAGTAAAGTGTAGTTATGAAGGTGATAAATGTATGTAATATTAATTAGATTCCATGCTAGATATGATGTTTGCTTAGTACAAAGTTTCATGCTTTAGTGCTTATTGTTGCCAACCAATTTGACCATGTTTTAACTTCTCAATTCATGCTATAAAATATGAAACCATGTGTATGAGATGTATGTACATTTAAAACAGCAAGCAAAATGTGAAATTAATATGAAAAGTGCATGTGAAAAGTGAATAGTCATCATATTAGTTTGTTCACTCCTTTATGTCAATTCTATGTTCTAGTTGTAGAAATATGTCATGAAATGAATTAATGTGGAAATGAAGGGATCATGTTATGTGTTAAGTGTAGAGAATATGTACAAGTGTATAGTAATAGTATCCATGATTTAGAATAAACATATGATAGAATGAGGCATGTCTAGGTGATTAAAAATGTGTTGATAGCTAAGAGTATGTTCTATGTGTTTGGGAGTTTAAATGATAGCATGTATTCATGAGTGTTTAATAGCTTAATGTGATTGTGATATGTTTAAGATTAAGTCTTTGCTTTACTTGCTGAGTCTTTGGACTCACCCTTGCTTCGGCGTACAGGTTGACAGGTATCCCGTGCTAGGGGGAGAGACGCTATCTTGGAGGAGAGGCTTTTGAGGAGCAAGTAGTAGTTATATTTTCCTTTCATAGTTGAATAAAAATGTTATTTGGACAATGTAACTCTTTCATCATGTAATAATGCGGACATTGTCGTTCTATTTTTGCACTATATAGATTGTGGAATATGGGATGGTGATGGACTAAGTTTAATTGTTGTATTTATTCCGCTGAAATCAATTGCTATCTACGTACTTTTCAACCTATCAGCTAGTGTTGGGTTTTATCCCACTGTAATGACGCTCTTTATACCGATGGGGATTGGTATAATCGTACCGGTATGAAGAGGGTCGTTACATTTAAGTTATCACGATCAACATCTCCTTTTTCAGAAACAACTCGGCGCCAAACTTTTTTGGCAGGTGGTGGAGCAATCTGATCCTGGTTACCCTCAAGAACAAGGCTGGCGCTGGGATTCGCTTTCTTGCAATGAGTAACGATATGTCCAAGACGCTTACATGATTGACAAAAGGACGGAGGATTCGGATATGTTACCGTTTGCCACATACCACTTGCACCAATACCAATCCAGACACGATCAGGGGGCACTTGAGATATATCTAGTTGAACACATACCCTGGCAGCATGCACACGAGACAAGCTGATAGTATCTCTATCTACCTGCAGAACTTGGCCAACACAACCAGCAATAGACCGGAGCATGAGTTCATTATAAAAGTTAGCTGGCAGGCCTGGCAACTCCAGCCAAACTGGGACAATAGGAGAATCCTCATCTGGTGAAAAGTCCATCGACCATTGAAAGAACCTGAACAATCTTCCCTTCATAAACATAGAATCTTTTAACAAAACCTGGAGATAATCGTTCTTGTCTTGAAACCGAATTAGGAGATGTCGCCCATCCATAGCACTAATAACGAAATCTTTCACAAACTTGAATCGTTGAGAAAGGTGCATACGAATGTCCTGTAAAGGAGGTCTTCCGAGCGGCGTACGGGCGATAATAGCAAAGTTGAAAGGCGAACAAGAATCCGTACCTCTTCGTGGGAGAAGAATACCGCAGGCTCTCCAGAATCGGTGCTAGCAGGAGCGTGAACCTTCAAAGGAAGCACAGGGGGAGTGACTGATTCCATAAGGATCTGTGCAAATGACTTCGGAGGAATAGTGCCTTCACGTCCCCATGCATTGGGAGGTTCATTTATGGCTTGCATGCATGGGCTCGATGATGGGACGGACGTAGTGCAAGGCCGGATCGGAGGCGGAGCAGCAGAACCACGATTCCCCTCCTGGGAATGTAGAACCGGAAAGTGGGAAGGCGCAAGTGGAGAGGAACGAAGGGCCCCCTCGGAACCGGCCATGGCACCGGCCATGGGGCGACGCCCAGGCCAGGGCGCTGACAGCGGCTAACCCTAGCAGAGCAGAGCGAAAACCCCAATGGCAGGAAACGTAATTCTTCGAAGGTAATAGCACCCTTCCTTGGTTACCTTTACACTGGAATATCCATCTGTACAATCACATTACGACTAGAATTTGGAATTTCCTTTCTGCTGTTAATACCTCTTCTCCATTGGGTTTTGTGGCTACTCATGTCTTTCTCCTTCTGCTGTGGGAGATCTGGAAATAGAGATGTCAAGCTAGATTTGAGAGCAAGTGGTGTTTGGTTGGGACTATCATTAAGATCATCCAATTTATGGTTGGCCACTGCCTTGAAAATACTCACTTTAAGGTGGATTCCTCCTTTGCTGATCTGCAGGTACTTCAAAAATTTGGCCTTTCCTCGTCCTTCTCTAGGAAGCAATTGAAGCTAATTCGGTGGATGCCTCCTATCAATGATTTTTGTTTGAATGTGGATGGTGCTAGTAAAGGCAACCCTGGATTATGTGGGGGAGGCGGTTGTATTTGGGATAGATGGGGTTCTCTTGTGGTGGCTTTTGCTCACTTCTACGGCCAGGGGAATAGCTTGATCGCTGAAGCATGAGCTTTGTGTGATGGTCTTCGAGTGGCTGATTTTCTTGGCATCCGGCTGTCTATCATATATTCGGACTCCTTAACCTTGATCAACTCCTTCAAATCCAGATGTTGTCCTTCGTGGCAAGCTTTCAGGTGGTGGTGGGAAGCTGAGGATCGGATGGAAAGTCGACATCCCTTATTGCGCCATTGCTACCGTGAAACAAATCAAGTTGCAGATGCCTTGGCTAATTTTGGTTGCTGGTCTAAGGAGAATAATGTGCATTGGGGCTCTACAAGCATTCCTTATATATATGTAAAGGGCCTTTAGTTCTAGATAGAACCGACCTTTACCATGTTAGAATTTGTTGACCGGGTAGGTTTCTTGTATCATCACAAATCAGATATATTTTCGACCCATGTATAACCTGGTGGAGTGAGAACATTCTCCCTCTCTGAGAGAGGGTGCGTTCTCCCAGCATTACACCTGAGGAGCGTTTAAAAAAAAAAAGGTAAGGATGCTTCTAACTCCATTGAGAATGTGCTACTTGTTGAAGGTCTTAATCACAATTTGTTGAGCATTAGTCAACTGTGTGATAAAGGCCACATAGTTATTTTCCACTCAGAAGCATGCCAAATAATTGATAAGGATTTAGGAACTGTTAAGTTTTCTAGCAAAAGAGTCAATAACATTTATCTAGTTGATTTAGATGAACCTAAAAATAAAAACTTATGTCTTGTTGCAAACAAAAATGATCAACTCTCTTTATGGCATCGTAGGTTAGGTCATGCAAGCTTCAATGTTTTGAACAAAATCATGAGATTGAAATTGGTGAAAGGACATCCTTAAATTCACCCTAGTGAAGAATTGAGCTTTTGTGATGCATGTGCACAAGGTAAGGAATGAAAACTTCTTGTCAGATTGGACTGTTCAATGAAATCAGTTTTCGATCAGATTGTATGCTTTGCAATTGAAAGAGTATGATATGATTTTGGGAATGGATTGGTTAGAGGCCTATGGGGTAATAGTGGATTTTAGGAAGAAGAGAGTCAGATTTTGTCATCCAAGTGGAGCAGTATTTGAATTTCAAGGTATGTCATTTTACACCCCCAAATTTATTATTTCTGCACTTAGAGCTAGAAGGTTAATTAATGCAGGATGTGTAGCATATTTAGCTTTGGTAAGTCTAGTTGGGTCAGATAGGATAGTAGAGAAGGTTCCAGTGGTCAAAGAATTTACAGATGTGTTCCTAAAAGATTTACCAGAGTTAGCTCCACATAGAGAGGTTGATTTTACAGTAGAGTTGCAGTTGGGTAGTATGCCGATTTCAAAGGCACCATACAAAATGACACCAGCTGAGTTGAAGGAATTGAAGAAGCATTTGCAAGAATTGTTAGAAAAAGGTTTATCAAGCCCAGTCATTCGCCATGGGGTGCTCCAGTGTTGTTTGTTAGAAAGAAAGATGGCAATTTCAAAATGTGTATAGATTATCTCTAGTTGAACAAGGTTACTATTAAAAATAAGTATCCACTTCCAAGAATAAATGATTTGTTTGATCAATTGCAGTTAACTAAGGTATTTTCTAAAATTGATTTGAGGTCAGGGTATCACCAGTTGATAATAAGAAAGGTGGAGATTCATAAAACAACTTTCAAGACGAGATATGATCATTATGAGTTTGTGGTTATGCCGTTTGGATTGACAAATGCACCAACAACTTTTATGAATTTGATGAACATGATATTTCACCCATATTTAGATAAGTTGATTGTGGTATTTATAGATGATATATCACTACACCAAATTAGACTTTTAGTAGCGATTTTATAAGCTGCTATAGATAAATGAATTGCTACTAAAACTCTTTAGCAGCCATTCAAAATTTTGCTATTATAAGTCCCGTTGCTGAAAGGGAATAATAGCCATTCACAATAATGGCTACAAAAAGTAGGTTTTAGCGACTAATATAAATGTTGTTATAAATCTTCAAAATTGTCATCTAAGCGTCACAAAAGCCTTTAGCAGCAATTTACATGGTTGCGATAGCATAGCATTAAAAACACTTAAAATTGCTGCTAAATATGTTTATTATTAGTAGCTAATCTATTGGCTAGTACTCTTTACTTGTAGTAGCAAAAACAATTATTGCTACTGTATATCAATAGAAGCTAACATAATGACTGCTATTTATTTTTCAAAAATTAGAACATAATTGTCAGTAAATGTATTAGCAACATTTCTTATTGCTTTTAACGATTAGATATATGCATTATAAATGGCTACTAAAAATAAGTAGTTGGCTGCTAATAAGTATTTTTAAGAACATATACAATTGCGGTTAAAAGTGTAAAAGTTTATAATAATGACATTTAAAATTGTCACTATAGTTGATTATAAAACACCACCTGTTTTGCAATTATGTCATCAATAAATGTACATTCTTCTATGCGCATTCAATCTCTCCATCACAAATGATTCATTTCCAAACATTATATAGCTGAAATATCACATCATACATATCCATTCTCAATCTCTCCATCACAAATAATTCATTTCCAAACATTGTATAGCTGAAATATCATATCATACATAACCATTCTCAATCTCTCCATCACAAATGATTCATTTCCAAAAATTGTACACATAAAATATCACATCATACATATCCATTCTCACAAGACATCACATATTTTTAGAAATGACAAATACAAAAGAGTAAAATATGTGTTTCAAACATTGCTCAATCAACATCCAAAATATATACAACTGGTTCTATGTGACCATTAAATGTCAACAAGAGAAAAGAAAAAAGAGACAAAAAATCAGTTTCATTCCAAGCTGTCTTCATGTAGATCATTCTTCTGCTCTAGTGACCTGTAAGAGAAAACACATTTATTTAGTATAGAATTGACAACATTATTAATAATGATAAAAGAAATGTTGAATAAATGTACAAGAGTGAAAGACCAAGTTGTCTTCATATAGATCATTCTTCTGCTCTAGTGACTTGTAAGAGAAAACGCATTTTTTTAGTATAGAATTGACAATATTATTAATAATGATAAAAGAAATGTTGAATAAACATACAAGAGTGAAAGGCCAAGCAATGGTAGCCCCAATTGCATCTCCAATTGTCTTGAATTGTGCATAAGGCCTTGGGAGAGGTTCATTGTGAACAAGAGCAACATTTATAGCCACTTCCCAATACTCATATCCTAAATCACAACTTCCAACCTTCTTTAATGGATCTTTACTTTTAATAGTAGCAAGAGCCACATTGACAATTGACTTTTTGAAACTCTTTAAGTAAACCATAGCTTTTCCCTATAGAAAAAAACATATATTTTTTAATCACATTATACTAACAAACAACCACATTAAGAGTTATATTTACCTGAGCATTCAAAATGTCATCATTCCTTCCCCTTTTCTTTGATCCTCGTTGCACCTTTCAATAACAAGAGTACAACTCATTCAACAAAGATCTAAAAATATGGTTAGAAAAAATAACAACATCAGAAATATATACCTCACTATGTAGTTGTGTTTTCTTTTTTGAAATTAATTTGTCATGTGAGCCTTGGATGGGAATTCTATTGACCTAATGTTATCCATTATTTAGATCAAGTTAATCTTTATGAAAAATAAGAGAATTATGTTAACTAATACACATAAAAGAATTGTCATAATTCTTACATTGTGATATTATACTTCACGACTTGAAGCAGAATTGTAAAACATATTATTATATTACAGATTTTGGAATATTTCTTACTTGACTTTTTCAGACCTCTAAAAGTTAAGAAGCTCCTTTCATTGTGTTGGATCTACTCGTGGGTCAGATATATTTAGAATATCCTCGCCAGCTATGACAACATTCAAATATTTTTTCTTAAGGCTACATTTAAAGTTCTTCCATTTATTTCCAAGTCTTTTCATCACCCATATATACAAAGCATCATCAACCTCAAACTTCTCCTGTTCATTAGTTTAAAAAAATATCTAAAGACATAAGCATCACACAAAAAATTCGATTGAATTAAAAAGACTGATTTAGAAGATATATATGACATACCAATAGTTTAAATGGTAAAGCTGTAGCATCAATGAAGATGAAAAAAATCTGATTTACTAATATGAACTATTTCAGAAGACAAGGAGGAAATAAAAAATAAAAACCAGACAAGGAGAAAATTACAGAAAAATTATTATTCATAGCCCACAACCAGACATCTCTCCTCTGATATCTCTCTTGTGTAGGAGTAGGGAAGAGAATAGGAGTAGAGAAGAGTCTGTTGCATGGAAAATGACCAGTCTCGGATTAGTCTTTATTGTTCCTCTCTCTAGGCGATTCTAGAGAGAGAAGCTCTGGGTTTTTTGTGAGGTTGGTTTGGTTCTCGTACCATCCCTTACCCCCCGCCTCTGGTGGTGGGGGGGGGGAGGGGGGGGCCTTCCTCCTTCTTCTGGTGATCCTTGGATGAAAGCTATGGAGGCTGAAGTCGGAGGAGCTCCCGGCGGCCATCCTCCTTCCGGTTCTGGAGGAGGGAAGGCTTCCACCGGTGCTCCTGTGAACACCGCGAGTGACCCTGTTCAGAGAATAGGATCCTCACAAGGTGTTCCTGCCCATCATCGCCATCGTAGCAGATCTCGGGGTCGATCTAGGGGCAGAGCCAGATCTAAAGCTCCCCCGCCTGTGGTCTCCTCCACGAAGAAAGCTTGGAACGAACTGTTTTCAGGTGCCTCTTCTTCCTCGAATACGAGTTCTGGTCTCCGGCTATCCTTCATCTCGCCATCTCTACTTGGAGAATGCCCAGTCGCCTCCATCAATGCAAGTGACTCGCTGGATCTGGTGCAAGCATGGCAGTTTACAGTGGTTGGTTATATTGTCGGCCTCACTCCAGTCTACACTCCTCTTAAGGCCTTCATAGATAACCAATGGAAGCCGAAAGGTAGTTATGAACTTCATATGCGCAAAGGAGGTTTCTTCGTCTGTAGTTTCTCTTTGGAGGAGGACATGCAAGCTGTTCTTGAAGGATATTGGCATATTCGGGGTCATCCATTCATAGTGCAAAGATGGACTCGCGATTTGAAGCAGGAGAAGGCTATGCTGTCTTCTATTCCCCTATGGATTATTTTTCCTAATCTTCCTCTCCATCTATGGTCTCATTCCTCTCTCAGCAAGATAGCTAGTGTTCTTGGCACCCCTCTTTTCATGGAAACTCACTGCTGCTAGGAAAAGGTTAGCTTTCGCTCGGGTTTGCATTCTAATTTCTTCAGAGTTTTCGTTCCCTTCATCTGTCACAGTTCTTCATGAATCGGGGGACACGGAAATGGTGGAAGTCGAGTATGAATGGAGACCAAAATCATGTTCGAGTTGCTTCTCCTTTGGCCATCAAGAAGGTTCTTGCAATACTGGAGAAATTCTGGTGGATAAGGCCAGGAATGCTCAGTTGCAATGGCGGTCCAAGAGCTCTGCAGTTTCAGTCATCTCAAGCATTCAAAACTCACGAGTTATTAACTCAAGAGTCGACTCACCTTCTACTTCTACAGACAACAGATTCGATGTCCTCTCTCGTTCCATTAGCGTAAATCCGGCAACGGAGCCATGCACTGCCATGCACGTTGCGACGGTGGCAGATGCTGACGTCACTCTGCTGAGGCATGCTCGTACTCTCAATCAGATCACCAATGATCCGGTTATTTCTGAATCTAACCTCATGCTAGCTTCAGAAGGAGGAGATATACAAAAGATAGTCTCCATGCAACATTCGAAGGATCCTCCAGATTCGACATCTGCATATAAGGAAAACCTTGATTATTGCTTAAATCCGGCATCACCTTCTTCTGTTGGTGCGACGGTGGCAGGGGATTCTAATACTATTTCTTCACTTCCTTCGCCTGGGCATTTCCAAGCTAAAGATCCTTGTGGTGATTCATGCAAGAGTCCTTCTACAGCTAGCGTAAATCCGATCTTGTCCACGGTGGCTATTCAATCCAATCAAAATCTTTCTTCAGAAGGAGTGAATCTGCAAAGGTTACATACTAAACATTACACTGATGTCTCTTCGGATTACACGGATTCAGTGAATAAGGAAATCTTTGATTCTTGCGTAAATCCGACACCTAACCCTTCCAATGGTGCGACGGTGGCAGAAGATACTATTCTTATGTCTTTAATTCCTATTCCTGCTAATTTCCAAGCCAAAGATCGCTGTGTCACTTCATGCAAGCCTATACTCCCAGCTAGCGTAAAACCGACCTTGTCCACGGTGGCTACTCAATCTAAAGGAAAGGAAGTTAACGGGAATTCTGTCATGACAGCTTCTATGCAAACCTTGCAGAATAGAGATTGCCATGCAAATAATATCCAGGAAGAATATGGTGTTGCTGCTCCATCTATAGCTCCAGTTACATCTATTGTAGACAGTGGTCGACAGGAAATTAATAGCAAAGATCTTCGTGATAATCCATATCATATCCTCAGTGGGAAAGAGGGGCTCTCCTCGGTGATTAGTGAGGTAAGTGCATCCAACACAGCGCCTCATGGTGATCGAGCAATTAAAGCTAGGCCTGTTGTTTCTCATCAGCAGATTCCTAATTCTGACTCCCCCCAAAGTCAAGATTTCCTTTTTGATACGTCCAAATTAAAAGATGTGGACCGAGTTAGTAAGGTTGGCCGTTCAAAGGTGCGACCTAAATTTTCTGTATCCAAATAATTTCCATGCATATCATATCCTGGAACGTGAGGGGATTGAACAATAAAATCAAGAAGGTGGCGGTCAAGAAAGAGCTTTCTCATCATAAATATGACATTGCCATTTTGTGTGAAACTAAGATCAAACATTCTAGTTTTGATCAGGCTGTGAAGTTCTTTGATGCTCAAGGAAGAATTCTCCACAATTATAGCAGCTCTTCAAATGGTAGACTCTGGATCTTATGGAAGCAAGATCTATATTCCCTCTCTACTATCGCGGAAAGCTCTCAATATCTCCATGTAAGTTGCACTAACAAGAATTCAAATGAGACTTTCATCCTCACAGCGGTTTATGGTTCAAATCTTGTGGGAGAGAGGAGAAATCTATGGAATGATCTTCTTCACCTATCTCACTCTATTTCCCAACCATGGATTATCTTGGGAGACCTTAACACTGTGCGATATTTTGATGAGAAAAAAGGTGGGCGGACTATCCCCCCTAGTTATCTAGCTGATTTTACTATGTTCCTGGACAGTACAAAGCTTCTCGATATGCCTCATATTGGTAACCCGCTATCCTGGTGCAATAGAAAAAATGGTCTTCAACGCATTTCTGCTAGATTGGATCGGGTAATGGTTAATACTCAGTGGACTACTGCTTTTGAAAACAGCATCCTATCCTATGAGAATATGACTGTCTCGGATCACTCTTTACTTTTGGTGAAAATTAGTGATGGTACTAGAGACTCAAAGCCTAGACCATTCAGATTCTTCAATATGTGGACAACTCATCAAAGCTACCAGGATGTGGTACGTGGTGCATGGAATAAACAGGTTCATGGAACCCTCCTATTCCAAGTTTGCCAGAAACTCAAATTTGTGAAAAGTGCTCTTCGCGAGTGGAATAAACAGGTCTTTGGCTCGGTCCAGTCCAATTCCTCTGCTGCTAGGGAGGAACTCATTCACTACCAAAATCTTCTTGGCCAAGATCCTGATGATAAAAGTCTCCAAGACAAAGATAAATGTGTCGCAGGGAGTACTTCCAAGCTCTTGAGAGAGAGGAGATGTTTGCTAAACAAAAATCTAAACAACAATGGCTTTCTCTGGGTGACTCAAATACGAAGTTCTTCTATGCTTCCATCAAGGCTCGTAGAATGCATAACCAGATCAAAAGCTGCAAAACAATTGACGGAAATGTTCTGTATGGGGATGAGGAGATCAGGGCTCATACTTTATCTTTCTACCACTCTCTTCTTAACAAATCTCATCAGAGAAGCTCTCCAAACTTTGAAGTTCGGGCATCCCTATCTGAGGCTGATATCTCTATTCTTATGCGTCCCTTTAGTAAAGAGGAAATTCGCCAGGTGGTGTTTAGTTGTCCTAAAGATAAAAGCCCTGGTCCTGATGGGTTTCCTGTGGAATTCTTCACTAGCTCTTGGAATATTGTTGGTGACCTGGTGTCAAGTGCTATTCTAATGTTCTTCTATAAAGGATCTTGGGAAAGGCAGATTAACTCTACCTTTATTGCTTTGATCCCAAAGAAGCCAAATGCAGATTGCCTTGATCAGTTCCGTCCTATTTCCCTTTGCAACTTTATCTATAAGGTGATTACTAAATTGATGGCGAACCGGATGCAACTTGTCCTTCCTACAATTATCAGTCCGCATCAAACTGCCTTCATTCGTGGAAGAAGCATTCAAAGTAATATCCTTCTTGCTAATGATTTAGCAAAAGATCTTCATTCTAAGAACAAAGGTACCCACATTTGTTTAAAAGCTGACTTGTGTAAAGCTTTTGATTCTGTCTCCTGGGAATTCATTTATTACATGATGAGAAAGATGAAGTTCCCTCTTCCCTGGATCGACTGGATTAGATGCTGCCTGGAGTCTGCTCGGTTTTCTGTTCTGGTCAATGGGAGTCCAGAAGGTTTCTTTAAAAGTTCAAATGGCATTCGTCAAGGAGACCCTCTCTCCCCCTATCTCTTCACTATCGTCATGGAAGGATTCACTTGTCTTATGGAGATGGCGGTTCAACAAAAATCCATTAAAGTGCCAAAGGCGGGTTCCTTGCACATTTCTCACTTCATATTTGCTGATGACCTAATCATATTCTTTAAGGACGATGTGTCCTCTGCAGCTACCATCAACTTGTTGCTGGAGGAATTTTATGGCTATTCTGGTCTTCAGCTTAACACTAGCAAGAGCAGACTTTACATGGGCGGTCATGTTAGAAACAAAAAAGAAATTCAATCTGTTTTGCATGTTCCTCAAGGTACACTACCAACGCCCTACTTAGGCCTACCCCTTGTGAGTTCCTCTCTTAAAAAAGTTCACTGTCAGCCGATCATTGACAAAATCAAGAGAAGAATTGAGTCCTGGCGTACTTGCCTTCTATCCCGGGCTGGTAGATTGGAGTTAATCAAATCTGTTCTCTCTTCTTATTCAATTTACTGGTCAGTCTCCTTTATTCTTCCTGCTGCTATAATTAAGGAGATTGAATCTATTCTTTCAAATTTTTATTGGAATGGCCACTCCTCTCAACGATCTCCTCATATGGTGAGTTGGAAGACCATCTGTGCGCCTAAGTCTGAAGGCGGTCTGGGCATTAGAAGATTGAAGGACTGGAACCAGGCATGTGCTACTAAAAACCTTTGGGACATTCTTCAAAACTCTAATTCTCTTTGGTCTCAATGGGTTCGGAATAAATATCTGAGGAAGGAATCAATATGGACTCTTCAGCTGAAGTCTTATCATTCGACCGCATGGAAAGGAATCCTTAAACAATGTAATTGGATCCGTCATCATATCAGCTATAAGGTGGGGCGAAATAGTAACTTCAATTTTTTCTATGACCCTTGGGTTCAGGGGAAAAGTCTTCACATGATGGCTGGAGATCGCTTAAGGCACCATCTCGGTCTTTCTAAGAATGTCACTTGTTCTTCTTTCATAAACAATGGGCAATGGACTCTACCTCCTCCAACCGCTATTGAAATGTTTGACATTTGGCCCTTAATCAAGAGAACTCCAATCGTTACTTCTGATGAGATTAGCTGGAATTATGGTACTTTTACTACTCAGAGTGCATGGAACTTGATTCGTGACCAGCAGCAAATAGTAGGCTGGGACAGTTGGATTTGGAAAGGGCCTACCATTCAGAGATGCTCTCTTACCTCTTGGCAGGCTGTGATCCATAAGCTTCCTACTGCCAACAACCTCAAAAAACGGGGTTTCCATATACCTAGCAGGTGCATTCTTTGCTGCGCTTCAGAGGAATGTGAAGATCATATTTTCTTCAAGTGCCCGTTCTCAATTTCTGTTTGGGGGAAATTCTGAAAATGATGAACATCAAAAGACCTCCTCGCCTTACCATCTTGGAGGAACTCCATTCATTGAGACTTAGTTTCAAAACTGAAGGTTTTGGGACCTCCCTAGCTCGCCTCTTATTCAGAACTACTATTTGGTGGCTTTGGAAAGAAAGATGCAATAGAACATTTGAGGACATGAAGACTTCTTCTATCCATATGGTGCTATTCATTATTAGTGATGTTCGGAGTTGTATTGAGTCAAGCTTGCATGCTTGCTCTTTGTCTGGTCGGTCTAGGATCCTTGCTGATAGATTTAACATTAGAGTCAATAATGCAATGTAGTCCCAACTTGTGGTGTCACATTGCTTCTTGTGTTTATGGGTGATCCCATCTTCTTATTTACTATGAGGTGCCTGTACCTCATATGTAATTTGTAATCTCTCTTTTCCATTAATTTATTCTTTCCTTGGTTGACCGACCAAAAAAAAATGACCAGTCTCCCCTAATCTCTCTCTTATGTAGCATGGTGACAATTGGTGAAAGAGTTGGCAAAAAAAGTGGAAACCCACAACCCAACACGTGTACAGGGTATATAAAATAAAACATGTGCACTAATACTTTAAGGGATGATATAATGATATAATTAAAATAAACATATCTATTTATATCAATATTTGTACCTCCTCTGAAGTATGGATATCTTCATTCTCAACAGGCATATTTCTTGTTGCATTTTCCACATTTGGCCTCTGTAATATTTTCTATTGTCCAGTATAAACATAAATGTCATTGGGTTAGAGAACTTCAAACACATACTCAATAGACAACAATAGGACATAAGGATAACAATATCAAAAGACAAATAATAGCTAAATAGATTATTAGATTTAGAGTAAGATACCAATGGAGTCGAAATCGTCAGTGTTGGTTGGACTCGAGCAGATGTTACCGGCCGATTGTAACCTCCTCTCCTGACATGTTTATTTTGGACAAAAGTTCTATCTGATAGGTTCTTATCGGATTCCTATATATCAAATATTTATTCATTACAATTCTTTTTTATACAAATGAATTGAAACCTAAAAATATAATGTGGGACATAATATATTAAATATGGATGATATAATGATATTACTAAAACAAGTATATTTATTTATATCAATATATGTACCTTCTCTTGAACATGGATATCTTCATTAATTCTCATTCAACATACTTCTTGTTGAAGGATTCATGCTCAATGTAATTATGCATACATGATTAAAAATGATAATTTTACCCATCTTTTGAAACAATAAAAAATAGTTTATGAGAATCAAAGTAAAATACCGATGGAGTCTGAATCGATGGTGTCGGTTGGACTCGGTAAGATGTTGTCGATCGATTGTAACCTCCTCTGCCGACATGTTTATTCTTAGAGCCGCCACCCGCTTGAGGTTTCATATGTGGATGATCTTTTTCCTCTACTCTACACTTAACCTGTCATTCTCGTATCAGGTGGCAAATATGTAATTGGAACTTAAAAAAATGAGATAATGTTCTGCATAAATATGTGAAAATACATAAATACACAATAAGTTAAAAGATAAATGATCAAGACTGAGTTCTGTAGTGCCACAGTAAGTTACTGTAGCGCTACAGTATCTCTTAGTTCTAAAAAATTATATTTTTATATATATACATTTTATATTTAAAAAAATATTATAAATGAAAACAACTAAAATTAACCAATCAGATATTTTAAAAACAATTCAAACTAAGAAAGAAAAGAAGAAAAACGTTGAATGAATAGTGAGTTACTGTAGCGCTACAGTAAATTACTGTAGCGCTACAGTAAATTCTCCGGGCTGGGGTGTGTGCATGTGCGTGTGTGTGATATAATGTCTGAGGGGCGGGTCATGAGGGGAGACAATGGTGGCTGGGACTTGCACGTCCGCTGCTCTCCCAGCGGCTTGGATGCTGGACGTGGAGTGGAAGGAGATGGAGGAGGGAGAAGGCCTATCTACATCACCTAGCGACGAGGCCACCTAGCAGGAGGCGTATGTGTTGGAGAGCACTGGTGCTCAGTCAGCCGGCTACAGAGGAAGTGCCGGAGGTGCGACTGCCTCACCTGGGTTAGGGCCTGTGCGCGGGCGCTCAGCGGCCGGCAACGGATGCATGCTACACCGGACGGACGACATGTAGGAGGCGTGCGTGCAGGGGACGGCAGGAGGCGAGCACCGGACGGCACACCGGACGGCAGATGTTGTAGTTGGCGACCGGACCACCAGGAGGCCACTTGACATGGCCGGTCAGCCAGCCGACGACAGAGGAACTGCCGGAGGTACGGCTAACTCGCGGGGGTTAGGGTCGGCCTGTGCGCGGGTGCTCAGCCGACCGACGACGATCGATGCTACACGTACAGCGGTTCCTGTGGTTGCCTCGCGAAGGAGGAGAAGGCGATCGATCGAGAGACGTGGGCACTCAGCAGACCGGCGAGGGAGGAACTCCCGGAGGACGATGTACGGTGGTTACGGGGAAGGGAGACGGAGATCGAAAGGTGCTTCATCGATGAGGAGGTATAGCTACGCTATCTCTCTCTCTAGTTTATTCTAGAGAGAGAAGCTCTGAGGAAAGGCGAGCAAGACTCCTTGCTCCCCCCCCCTCCCGCCCTCCTGGCGGAGGGTGGGGCTCCTCTCCTGCGCTGTGGAAGGACACTCTGCCCTTGAGAGCTCTTCCTGTGCGGGAGACCTTCTCTCTTGAGGGCTGCCACCGGCTGGAACTTCTCCACCCGGGGTCTACTCAGTTCTTCTCCAGCAGGTTTTGGTTGTTCTTGCTGTTCTAATGGCGATGATGGAAAGCTCTCCATCCAGGGGTCGACTGATGCAGCGTTCTGGTCTTAACCTGAAGTCAAGGCGATCGTCTTCCAGGGTTTCCCAGGTTCGTAGGCCTTGGTCCTCTCTTTTTGGTGCTGCAGGGGGAGTTCCTGAGTCGGCCTCATCGCTTGAGTTTATTGAGCCGACTCTTCTTGATGACAAGAAGGTTGCTGTGTTTCATGAGGAGGATGCAAAGGAACTTCAGGAAACTTGGCGATTTGCTCTAATGGGTTATTGTATTGGCCTTCGTCCTCTCTACAATGCTCTTCGAGCGTTCATTATTAATGTTTGGAAACCGAAAGGGGACTTGGAGCTACTAATGCGAGAAGGAGGATTCTTCTTGGTTGTCTTCAATCAGGAAGAGGATCTTCAGAGAGTTCTAGATGGGTTTTGGAGTATCCGAGGACACCCGTTGGTCCTCCGGAGATGGACGCCAGAGCTCCAGATGGAGAAGGAGTCGCTGAGTAGCATGCCGATATGGGTCAAGTTCCCAGGGTTGCCTCTTCGATGGTGGACTGCCAAGGGTCTTAGCAAGCTCGCAAGCATCCTGGGCCGGCCGCTCCATATGGACTCACTTACTGCTAGCAGGAAGAGACTCCACTTCGCTCGGGTAAGTGTTCTTGTAGATGTCGAAGCTGACTTCCCCTCCAAAGTTGATGTCATGAATGAAGATGGAAGCTTTGATACTATTTCGGTGGAGTATGAATGGAAACCAGTGCTTTGTTCTGAATGCAATTCCTTTGGCCATGCCATAGGAGAGTGTCGAACTGAGATCAAGATCCAGAAGAAAGTATGGAGAGTTAAAGAGCAGCCTGTTTTGAATCCTTCGGTTGATCCAGCTTCCAAGATAGACAATATTGCGTTGTTACATGAGTCCAGCAAAGAAGTTAGTAACCTCATGCGCAAGGCAGAAGGTTCCAAGGGTTGTGAGAGTATGCCAAATAATTTCCTTCTGGATACCTATCTCCATAATGAGGGAAATGAAGAGGTTGAATCGGAAGTTTCTATTCAAAAAAAGGACAGCATCTTAAGGGAAGAGGAAGGTTTTACCAGAATGCAAAGGAGAGGGAAGGAAAAGACCCCTCAAATCGTGGCTGCCTTGGAGAGGATCCCTACAAATCAGATTTCTGTAGGATCTATTAAAAATGGCAGGATGGAGGAGGGGGCTGCGCATAAACAAGGGAAGAATATAGACTTACCTGATGTTGTAGAATCCGGCATTACCTATTCCAAGACTTCATATCTAAGCATGGGCAATCTAAGGGAGGAGCGATCTGGTGAAGAGCGCACCTCTAATGGAGGGAGGACAGCCAACAGATTTCTTACCTTGCAAGGATTGAACGAAGACAACCAAGATACTTCCTTTGTTTCAAGTGCTAATAATTCAAATTTTGTGAGACAAACAAAGAGCGGGAATGAGCTGGATGAAGTGCAACCTCCTTTGCTTGGTGCGCAATCTGCATTGATTGGACGTGAGGGTTCCATGCAATCCCATGCAACGTTGACAGGTATGTCTATGGGCCACAAAATGGATAAGCTTCAAGCTAGAATCCGATCTCTCTCTAAAAGTTAATTATGAAGATTATTTCCTGGAATGTGAGAGGCCTCAATAAAGCTGTGAATCGAATGAGTGTTAAGCAGTCTATCCTCAAGTCAAATGCAGATGTGGTTGTGTTAGTTGAAACTAAAGTTAGTATGGATAGAATGGATATTAGAAGACTCTCTATTGCCCCTCACTTAAACATGTTCCATAACTACAATGAGATTCCAGGAGGGCGGATTTGGGTTCTCTGGAATGGGAATGCTCTTCATATGCACTGTGTCAAAGTCACAAGTCAGCTGATTCATATGGATTGCTCGGAGCTATCCTCTGGGAAGATAACTCATTTGACTGCCGTGTATGGTTCAAATTTGGCTCATGAAAGGAAAATTCTATGGCATGATATCCATGCTCTTTCTCATACTATCTCTCTACCTTGGCTTATTGTTGGTGATTTTAATTGTGTTCGTTGCCCTGATGAGAAGATTGGTGGTCGTAGGTTGACTCCTTCTCTCCTAAGAGACTTTAACCATTGTATTGACTTATCCTCTTTGCTTGATTTAAAGAGTGTTGGCAGCATTATGTCTTGGAACAATCGCTCATTGGGCTCAAGAAGAATTGCTTGTAGACTTGATCGTGCCTTGATTAACCAATGTTGGCTTGATACCTTTCCTGAAAGCTATGTCCAATATGGTGAGAAACTCCACTCTGATCATTCTCAGCTTTCCATCTTCACTAAAGAACTTGTTGCAGGAGGACCAAAACCCTTTAAGTTCTTCTCTATGTGGGCCCAGCATGAAACCTTCTTCTCAACTGTCGAAAAAGCTTGGAATATTCACATCCATGGCACTCCTCTTTTTGTCCTCTGTCACAAATTAAAGGCAGTTAAGGTTGCTTTGAAGGCTTGGAATAAGGATGAATTTGGTATGATTCATAGAAAGGTGGAGCATGCATCTATAGCTCTCCAGGCGGCCCAGGGGGAATTGGAAGCTGACCCATTGAATAGTGAGTGTGGGGAGAAGGAAAAACAAGCTCGTGAAAACTATCTGCACTGTTTACGCATGGAATCTTCTTATGCCAGACAAAGAGCTAAGCAGCACTGGTTAACTCAGGCGGATGATAGCACTAAGTATTTCTATGCAAGTATTAAAGGGAGAAGAATGGTGAATACTATCAGAAAGTGTAAGTTGCCTGATGGGAGTGCCACTGAAGATTTGCAAAAGATTAAGGATCATGCTCTCGATTTCTATTCTAACCTGCTAAATCAAAAGCACCAAATGGATATTCCAGATATCCAAGCTTCTTCCACTCTTTCTGAGGATGACCAAACCAGAATTATGAGGCCTTTCTCTAATTCTGAAATTACTGAGGTTGTTATGTCTGCACCTAAGAACAAAAGCCCAGGTCCGGATGGATTCCCAGCTGATTTCTTTCAGAATTGTTGGCATATTGTGGGTGAGGAAGTCATTGCTGCTGTCCACTATTTCTTTAATGGAGGGAGATGGCTTCGTCAGGTAAATCATACCTTTATCTCCCTTATTCCGAAGACTGAAAATGCTGACTCCTTTGATCAATTTCGGCCAATATCATTGTGCAACTTCTTGTACAAGATCTTCACAAAGCTGATTGCTAACCGCATGCAAGAGTTTATGCCTAAGCTCATTAGTAAGAATCAGTCTGCTTTTATTAAAGGGAGAAAGATTCAGGATAGCATTCTTTTGGCAAATGATCTGGTAAGAGATTTTCATTCTAAGCACCGGGGTAACTTAGTATGCATGAAGGTTGATTTGAAAAAGGCATTTGATTCCGTCGATCGTACTTTTATCCTCACTATCTTACAGAAAATGGGTTTCCCTGATCAGTGGCTTCGATGGATTGAGGTACTCACTAATTCAGCTACCTTCTCTGTCTTACTTAATGGCAGTCCCATTGGTTTTTTCCACTCAACAAATGGCATCCGGCAAGGAGATCCTTTATCTCCTTATCTATTCTGTGTTGCAATGGAAGGCCTTTCATGCATGATTCAACAGAAATTGAGAGAAAGGTTGCTGCATGTTCCAACCTATGGAGAAGCCAGTTTGTCTCACCTTATCTTTGCGGATGACTTACTTATCTTCATTAAGCCAAAGGTTTCCTCAGCTAGATGTGTTTATACCATTCTTGACAAGTTCTACAGATATTCTGGTCTGCAATTGAACACTGAAAAGAGTAGGATTTTTATTGGTGCAAAGGTGCAAACTAAAGGGCCTATTCTCCATGCTTTGAAGGTTCAGGAAGGGTTCTTACCTGCTACTTACTTGGGACTGCCATTATTCTCAACTAGGCTTACAAACTCTCACTGCAATCCCATCATCCAAAAGATTTCAAAACGAATAGCTTCTTGGAAATCTCGTTTGCTCTCTAAAGCTGGTCGCCTTGAACTGATCAGATCGGTCTTGAACTCCTACGCTATATATTGGGCTGTTGCTTTTCTTCTCCCTAAGAGTCTGATTGGGGAAGTGGAGAAGCTTCTGAGGAATTTCTTCTGGCATGCTTCTGGTGATTACAAGCCCTTTCATCTTGTTAAATGGGATCATATATGTAGGCCAAAGGAGGAGGGAGGCCTTGGACTCAGGAGGATTGCACTGTGGAATTCTACTGCAATCACTTTGCAGTTTTGGCGACTTCTAACAAATCATGATACTCTATGGAATCAATGGGTGAAGAATAAATTTCTCAAGAAGTTGTCAATCTGGACTGTTCAGGCTAAATCCTATCACTCTCATGCTTGGAAAGGTATGTTACAGGCCAGAGACTGGGTAAGACCTCATGTGTTTTACAAAATTGGCAATGGAAATATTACAAACTTATGGGAGGATCCGTGGATCTATGGCGACTCCATACACTCTATGGGCGGTCAATATATTAGAACTTTACTTGGTCTTCCTCTAAATGCAACGGTTAGCTCCTTCATCCAGGAGGGAAGGTGGTGTCTCCCACCCCCAACCTCCACTGAAATGCTTGACCTTTGGCCGAGGATCCTCAGCATTCCCATCTCTGCTGATTGTGAAGATTGTATTGTGTGGAAGCACAATAAGGGCACAATTACCAGCAAGCACATCTATGATTTGAAGAGAATAAGTTATCCTAAAGTTCCGTGGTTTAACATTGTTTGGAAAAGGCCCACAAGTCAGAAACAATCTCTTCATGCATGGCAGGTTTTCATGAAGGGTATTCCATCTTTCGATGCTCTCCAAAAGCGTGGAATGCAAGGACCAAATATTTGTAGCTTATGTAATCAGCAAGGTGAGGACATCAATCACCTCTTCTTCTCATGCACTTATAGCTCCTGGATTTGGCAAGAACTCTTACACAGATTGGATATTCACCGAAGGCCAAAGAACACTATCGTCCAGGAAAGTGAGAGTTTGATTAAAAAGTTCAGAATTCCTGGTGCTGCAAGTAAAGTGGCCTTTGCTGCCTTTCGAACTGCTCTTTGGTGGATTTGGAAAGAGAGATGTATGAGAATTTTTGAATCCAAGAATCGGAGTTGCATGCAAGTTCTTCTTTCCATTTTATCTGATATTCGTAGTATTACTGAGTTCCACACTCAGATGGCCCCCTCTTCCCCTAAGACTAATAGAATCCTGAGAAAGTTCAATATTCAAAGGATTGATTAGCTTTTCTGTAAGCGGGTTCTTTTTCATGGTTTCCCACCATTGAGAGTTGGCTGGTCTATGAATCCATAGCTATCGGTCTGTTGTGATAGCATGGATTCCCTTTGTACATATTCTTCCTTTGTCATATTTAATACAGAATCCGGTATTACTTACCAAAAAAAAAAAAAAGGGAGACGGAGATCGATCGAGGATATGGGAGACGAACGAAGGAAACTCCAAAAAAATCGCGCGCCAAGAGGTTGAATAGGACACGACTATCTCTAAAAATTCACTTTCCCCCCAAATTCCAAAATAGTTGTAATTTTAAAAAGATTTTACAACAAATCAAATTGCTGTTAAACATAAAAGTCATTAGATTTCAATCTTTAGCAGCCAACATTAAAAAATGGCTGTTAATTAGTAGCTAATAATTATTGCTGTTAAATATAATAGTCTTTATAATCTTTGAGTAACCTTTTAATAGCAATTTTACAAAAAAGCTGTTAATTAACAACAAATATAAATTGGCTGCTAGTAAAATTGCTACTAAAAATCTAATTTGGTGTAGTGTATTGGTGTATTCAGAATCAGAGGAGGAGCATGCAATATATTTAAGAATCACTTTACAGACTTTGCGAGAACATCGGTTGTATGCCAAATTTAGTAAGTGTGAGTTATGGTTACAGAAGATTCAGTTTTTGGGTCATGTAATTTTGGAGAAGGAGTAGCAGTTGATCCAGCCAAAGTTCAAGCAGTTATGAAATGGGAAGAGCCAAAGACAGTGTCAAAAATCAGAAGTTTTCTAGGTTTGGCAGGATATTACAGGGGTTCCATTCAGGATTTCTCGAAAATTGCAGCCCTTACGACAAAGTTAACAAGGAAAGGAGTGCCATTTGTGTGGTTAGCAGATTGTCGCCGGAGTTTCATGGAATTGAAGAGGAGACTCACTTCAGCACCTATATTAGAGTTACCATTAGGCAATGGAGGATTTGTGTTATACATAGATTCTTCTAAGAGGGGGCTCGGGGCAGTATTGATGCATCATGGAAAGGTTGTAGCATATGCATCCAGGCAGTTAAAGCGCCATGAAGAGAATTATCCAACACATGATTTGGAATTAACAGCAGTGGTATTTGCTTTAAAGTTATGAAGGCATTATTTATATGGTGAAAGATTTGAAATTTTCACAGATCATAAGAGTTTGAAGTATATCTTCTATCAAAGGGATTTGAATCTCAAGCAGCGTAGATGGATGGAATATTTGAAGGATTATGATTTCAGTTTGGCATATCACCTAGGTAAAGCTAATGCAGTTGCAGACGCATTAAGAAAAAAAGCCATTCTAAGTCAGATGATGATAAAGGAATGGAAATTGTATAAAGATATAGCAGAGAACTTCCTGTTTATTCCAAATAATCAGTAACGAGTAGTGTTGGCCAGTAGTGCAGTGGAACCATCATTATATTGGTAGATAGTGGAGACGCAAAGAATAGATGAAAATTTAACTGAAATTATGAAGATGGAGGATGTTACAATTGATAATGATTGTGTGGTTAGGCTCAGAGGCCTATTGTATGTTCCAGCAGAGGCAGAAATAAAATAGAAGGTATTGGAAGAAGCGCACAGGTCCAGATATTCAATTCACCCAGGCAGTACCAAGATGTATTAAGATTCAAAGAAACACTTTTAGTAGCCGAATATGAAGAGGGAAATAACAGAATTTATAGCAAGATGTTTGATTTGTCAACAAGTGAAAGCAGAGCACTAGAAGCCAGGAGGACTATTACAACCATTACCAATTCTATAGTGGAAATGGGATGATATCGCCATGGATTTCGTAGTAGGATTGCCCAGAACAACATCATGTCATAATTGAATTTGGGTTTTTGTTGATAGACTGACAAAAGTATGCAGGTTATTAGCTATAAGCATGTCTTGGACAGTTGATAGATTGGCTAGATTGTATGTGGATAGGATAATACTATTACATGGCATTCTAGCTAGTGACTATAGTTTTAGATAGATATCCAAGATTCGCATCTGGTTTATGGAGAAGTTTACAATGAGTGATTGGCACAGAGTTAAGGTACAGTTCAACTTATCATCTACAAACAGATGGGCAAACAGAAACAACAATTCAGACAATAGAAGATATGTTGCGAGCTTGTTGTTTAGCATGGGGAGGCAGTTGAGAGCATCACTTAGGAATGGTGGAATTGGCTTACAACAATAGTTATCATGCAAGCATTGGAATGGCACCATATGAAGCTTTATATGGAAGACCGTGTAGAACACCCTTGAATTGGCATGAGGTAGGAGAAAGACAGATTATGGGACCAGAATTATTTCAACAATGTTTAGAAATGGTCAAGTTTATAAAGGAAAAACTTTAGCTCAAAGTTGCCAGAAAAGTTATGCAGATACAAAACGTAGACCATTGTAGTTTGAAGTTGGTGATTATGTATTAAGAGTTTCTCCCACTAAAGGTGTTTTAAGATTCAACAAGAAAGGTAAATTGAGTCCGAGATATGTAGGTCCATTCCGAATTATAGAAAGAATTAGAGAAACAGCCTATAGAGTAGAGCTCCCAACAGATTTTATAGATGCACATGATGTATTCCATGTCCCTATGTTACGAAGATATATTCGAGATCCTTCATAAATAGTCAGTTACACCAGAGATGATTTGAAACTAGACATGTCTATGCTAGAGTATCCAGTTCAATTACAGAAGGAAGAACATAAAAATTGAGAAATAAAGAAATTGAGCTAGTAAAAATCAGACGGGAAAATAGAATCAGATGGGAAAATAGATAACGAGGAGAAGACACTTGGGAACTAGTAGAGGAAATACAGAAAGCATATCCATACTTGTTTGAGTAAGCTTCTAAATCTTTTTAGGTGATAGTTCCATGCATGATTAACTGTGAATTTTATGTTAGGGTTCCCTTCTAAATTTCGAGGACGAAATTTCTTAGGTGTTAGTAATGTAACGTCGTGACCGTTCGAATCATGGTTTGATTGGTCTGTGGGCCAATGTGTGGCCAATAGGTGGTGTTTGGTGTTTTAGCAGGTTGTGTGGGTGTAGTGGGCTGAAAATTGTGGCCCAACACACCCTCTAGTTCTCTATTTGAGAAGGTGACGTGGGTGTGTATCGCGTTCTTAACGCGACAGACATCAACATTGCATTCTCACTGCCACTGTTTCGGGGTGCTTGGCTGTATGCCTGACGCATGGCATGTTCAGGGCTACTGCATGGCGTCGGTGTTGAGAAGGTGATGATCTAAACTATTACGTTCTTGACATGACAGTCGGTGCGTCATGTTCTTAACTCTGATGAGTTAAGAACCCTAGGTCGGCCAAACAGAGCAGAGAAAGCTCTATGTGCACCGTCAAGGTTTGTGTCATCTTTGTAACGTCCCGCATTTTTTGGATCTTCGTGGATCCTTGTTTAGTGGGTTTGGTGGCCAGTGTGTGGCCCATTAGCGTGTGTTACAGGTGCTTCCGTGCGTTGTGAGGCTCCGTGGTCTGGCAGATTGGGCCTAAAGCGCTCACAGGTTTTCTACCTGTGAACGCAACAGGGGTGTGCGTCGCATTCTGAACACGACGGCCTTGGTGGTCGTGTTCACGTTGCCGCTGTTTTGGGTTGTCGTCTGCATGTGCGCCGCGTGTCGCACGCTGGGCAGCTATGCTGACGTCGACAGTGGGAAGGCGACGGCCTCCTACATCGCGTTTAGGTCGCGACGTAGGGCTACGTCGCGTTCCCAACCGCTGTGCATTTTTAACGAGGTTTGGCCAAACAGAGCTGCAATGTGCTCTGTTCGGCCAGGGAATGAGTTGCTGTGGTTTCTTGGGGCGATTCGGGGTTCCTGAGGAGTTTTTGGCGCGCTCTCGCCGCAAGGACATCGCGTGGAGTGGGGGAGACGCCATGTCATGCATGGTTTGCGTGTTCTTCGCGAAGGTAGGGAGTTTCCACCTTACTTTGTTGCGTGGATTGCCCGTGGAGCATGTTTGAGCTGTTTAATGCTTTAAGAACAGTAGATACCATGTTAGGACAATGAAATGAGCATGAAAACTGGGTTGAAACATCGTTTGGGGTGGTTTGTATGGATAATCCGGAGAGGGGTTCTCGGATCAGGGTTTCACCTGTGAAGGCGACGACCCAGGGTGTTGTGTTCTTAACGCGACAGCTCGACCCGTTGCGTTCAGGTTTTGAACGTGACATGTCGAAGGGCCGCGTCCTGATGGCGACGTTGGACCCTATCACGTTAACAGGTCCGAAGGGTTTTATGCTATGCACGTTGGCGTGATTATCCGATTATTGTGGTTCGTTGTGCATGGTAGTGGTGTGAGGTGCATTGGCACCCATAGCACCCCTTGAGTGTGTCGTTTACATAGTTAGTGTGTCGTTTACGCAATTGACGTGGTGTTTATGCGATTTGAGTGTGTGCATGGCACATACTCTATCGTGGTGTAACTTTTATGGTTGTTGTGGTATTTCAGGCAGTGAGGTTCCAGTGTGAACCTAGCCTTGAGCTTCTGATATTATCAATAGGTTATTAAGGAGGTTTAACTAGTATAGTTTAAATAGAGTTAAGAATTAGTGTAGCAACTCGAAAAAATTTAATACTTAAAAAAAATCTGAAATAATAATTTCTTTAAACCGAAATAATAGAAACATACGTATCACTATCATATGTGCAAGAATACATCAAAACAATATCTTAAAAATGATAAATCAACCCCAAACATTATTTCTACGTGTTCCACGAAGAAATTCATGCAATGGAAAATCGGACTGGCCAAGTGTACGTTGCAATGTGACGAATTATCCAAATTAGGAAACTAAGTCAGAAAACCGTTAACACGGAAAGATAACGCGCCCATAAATTAAATGAACATGTCGGAGAGACTTCCAACATCATGTGATGATTAACCATTATCGGGTTTGGACCAATGGACCTCTCATAGCCCATGAATAAATTCAAATAAGAAAATGTAATAAAATTCATAACTCTATTATTCCCTAATTAAAAAGGGAAAACCTATAAGATAAATTCCAATAAATAATGGGCTTGGTTAAATAGACCCATTAGAAATTAGTGGGCCAAAATAAGGATTTTAAAAAGAAGAATAATGGGAAAATACCCTAAATTCGCAACTTAAATATTACTTAAATAGAAAAGAGACATTTAATGCATTAAATAAGTAATTTGGGTTGGAATTGGATTCCTAAACCTACCCTAGTTGCTTGGCCACGAATTTAGCTCCCTTCCCAACCCAAATAGAAGTTCTAATACTTAGAAAGGGAAGAGGAAATAGGAAATTCGGAATTAAATAGGAGTTAGAGTCCTATTAGGAAATAGAAAGCAAAGAAGCATAAATACTCTCTTAATCGCCCAAGGCCAGCCCTAGCTCATTGCTGAGACTTGCTGAAGGTGGAGAAGAAGCCAAGGAGAGGAGGAATTCGTGGGGAGAAGGCTTCATCAAGCTTTATCCCGAGTTCTTCAAGTTCTAGCCCTAGAAGAGTAAAATGACTAAAGGTAGGCATTCTCACGAGCAAAACCTAATTAATTTTGTCTGTAGATTGTTCCATGGACTAGGAACAAAACCCTCAAGTTTCATATTTTTCCATCGAGCCAATCTTTTATGGTTGATTTTTGAAATTATGCAAAAACCATGAACCCGACCCTTCTTCTTTATTCTTGATCTCCATGTATACTCAACCTCGGGCTCTCAAATTTTAACTGGAGTTACTGATGGATGTTAGGCATCTTTTGCCCCTAGAAGCCCTAATTTTCATCCATCCTTCATCACGAATTAAATCTTGCATCATCTTGACAATGTACTGTCACAATTTAACCTTGACTTGTGTTATAAGTTCCATACCTCTTTGTAGAGTTGTTTTGAGACCAAGTGTTCAACATAGAACTTGTTACTCTATAAGTCTATTTTCATTTGGCACTAGTTTCTCCAATTTTTGTTGACCGTGCTGAGAGTATTAATCCAAACATGAACACTGTGTCAGATTCATGTAGTCAGTCCCAATACGTCTTATTACATAGACAAACGACCTTTGTTTCTCGATTATTTGCTACTGTACAAAGAATTAGAAGTACTCTAACTAACAAAGGTAGTTTCACCTGATTTGGATCACCCTAGCATTTGTTTTGATTTTTCAAACCCACAGGTGTCAAACCTAATCCAAGTCAGAGTTGGAAATAGGTAGAAAAAGCAACCCAAACGTCATTTTCAGGTAGCGACAGGTCGACACGTCGCTACCATAAAGCGACAACATCATGGTCACGACCCATACCAAAAATCAGACAGTTTTGTGGTCTTCTTCAGAAGGCGACAAGATGATGGTCGCCTTCACTTTCAGAAGGCGATAGGCAATGTGTCGCGTTCTTCCTATGTCCACTTAATCGGCCATAACTTTTTATATAGACCTCGGATTGACGAGCCATTATATTTGATGGTTTATTCATTCAAAGGGCTTCAATATGGTATATTCATGTGTGAGATTTGAATAAAAAATAAATGAGTTATGATCTAAG
Organism: Colocasia esculenta; assembly: GCA_014218235.1. Classification (NCBI taxonomy): domain Eukaryota; kingdom Viridiplantae; phylum Streptophyta; class Magnoliopsida; order Alismatales; family Araceae; genus Colocasia; species Colocasia esculenta. The sequence continues at coordinate 89,951,950 of CM024757.1, forward strand.
GAAGTGAAGGGATCAGACTGCATTGGCCTTCTAAAAGGCATACGTCTCGGTTTCCATCGTTTTGTGTCGTTCCTTGCATGTGTGAGTTTGATCTATTCTAGGAAGGTTCTAGAAAGTATTATCATGCAATTAAAAACCCATATGAAAGTTAAAACAGGTTCACATGATTTTTAATTGATCTTAAGTTCATGATCATGCTCTCTACCTACCGATTATTCACTTTCTTGCCTTGTTAACGAACTTGCTAAAAACGCATAGTTACGTGCTAAAATTGGTCATGCATGTTTTAGTACTCATGATACTTGCCATATATAGAGTTTCCAAAAATAAATTTTCCATAAACATAGTTTTTATAACTAGAGTTTCCATAATCAGATTCACATACGCACTTGAGCGATTCTCACGCGCGGCATGCTCATACACTCTAGCACGATAGAAAAGCCCCTTCTTGGCTTGTGGTGAACTCTCTGTCGGATATTCCTTTCTCCGGACTAGTGACCCCTTGACCAAGGCCTCCGTAAGTCTCCTCTGTTCATGGATTCCCACATGGTCGACGAGCTGGTTGTACCCTAACACCTATGATACCCTTTAGGGATCGACAAGATCCAAACAGCCTTAGTTGCTCTCGCTCTTATCTGGAATCACGCCGGACCTCTGGACCAGTGCATAACGAGGCCAGCGGAAGGGTTGTGTATTCCACCTGACTGCCAACGCCGTACGTGTGTGTTGTGCAACTGTTACTATCGCTCGTTACTCGACGTTTCTTGTGCAGTGACCATAAGATCTCATCTATACTCTACTCGCTCGTCTATTCACGTTCACTCTACTATCTCGTCTCTCTCGTCTATTCATCTAGTACTCTCTTGGTACTCTTTGAGCTGTGTGGCTCCTACTGTTTTGTACTGTTCATGACTATCTAGCACTATAATATGGGTCTTGTGACTCTACTGTATCCAATGCATACTGTGCAGGGCACGGAGAGTGTCCGAGGGGCTCCAATCTATTCCTGGGGGCAGAGAGCCACCCGAAAATACCTGCAGGGGCTATAGACGGTGTTCTGTATTGCACCGATTCTGACTATATTGTATTGGCTAGACATTTGACTACTATCCTTTTAGTCTGAGGAGTTCAGACGTACTGTGATATTATTGTGCTATCACAAACTATTATACTATTAGTCTGAAGAGTTCAGACGTACTGTGCGATTATTGTGCTATCGCAGACTGTTACTGAACGGCTGCTGTCTTAGAAGTGACTATTGACGTATTCTACTAGTGCACCGTTGTGCAACCATACACGCTATCTCATTACACACTATCTCATTACACGCTATCTTGTCATACGCTCTACTTGCTCTACTTGATACTTGTTATCTTGAGTTATTGCGTTCTATCGTGACCAGATCACATTCAAACTGCTATACTCTCTCATTGTCTATTAATAATAAAAGTGCTAGCGACTACTGTCGTACTCTCTTCATGCTCTACTTGATACTTGCTATCTTGAGTTATTGCGTTCTATCGTGACTTGATCACATTCAAAATGCTATACTCTCTCGTTGTCTATTGACAATAAAAGTGCTATATTTTTTCTCGGCTATTTACGGATGACCAAAGTGCCATTACTATTTCGATTGACGAAAGTTAATCAAAAGTACTATACTATCTCGATTGATGAAAATCAATCAAAGTGCAATTTACTCTTTACATGACCAACTACTATTTCTGTCACGCCCCAACGCGGAATATCGGAGCGCGAAGGCAGTTGCAAGAAAAGGTATAAAGCGTATACTAGACATCAAACCATTGCACACTGAATAATACTAAAGCAAATCTTTCTCATTAATAATTTTCCAAATGTCTAGTTACAACCACTAATATCAGAGCCATTCTACAGGGCCCAATTACATTGCAATAAAAGGAAGTAACTAACTACAACTCTAAGATAACATAATGACTCAAGGGTACTCCTGGCTTCACTCTTGATCATTCCCTTCCTCGTGAGTGTATGTGTCATCCTCGGTCTCATCTGAGAACACAACATCAAATAACGTAGGGTGAGCGATAATGCCCAATAGGACTTAAGTCTCAGGCTCAAGCAGGCTTTAAATAATTAGTGTATTAAATGGCAGAGTAACTAAAGATAGAGAGAGTGATGTAAAGTCGAGAAAGTAAGAGCACAAGTAACATGGTTCAAATAGCAGATGAATCAAGTATAGTACTGATAGCCCATGAATGCGTCGTTAAACACGTGACTAACAATCTCAAAATTATCGGCTTGCACTAACGATTTTAACAATAGTTAAGTGGTGAGAGCCGAGTCGAATCCACGGGGAACTAGATTTTAGAGTTGAAAACCTTGGGTTTCTATTTAGGAAAATAATGTGGTGATATTTAAACTAAGTTGCATTAAATAAAACTAAACTAATTAAACTAAGTAAATAGAGAGAGAGATAAAGAGTGGATTAGAGACAAAGGGACAAAATTTTGAAATTGCATTCCACTAAATAAAATAGTTAACAAAAATTGTTTGATACTAAACAAAGTAAATCAACAATTATCCTAAGAAATACTGGAAAATAGAGAGAGAAAGGAGAGAGAGAATGAGAGAGAGAGAGGAGAGAGAGCCCGTGAAAGAGAGAGGAGAGAGGCGCGAGAGGAGAGAGAGAGAGGAGAGAAGAGAGAGAGCGCAAGAGAGAGGAGAGAGAGAGCGGAGAGAGGAGAGAGAGAGCGGAGAGAGGAGAGAGAGAGGTAAGAGAGAGAAAGAAGAGAGATAGAGACGAGAGATAGGAGAGAGAGACGTGAGAGAGATAGGAGAGAAGAGAGAGAGAGCAGTGGCGAGAGGAGAGAGAGGGCAGCGCGGCGCGGTCGCCTACGTGCATGCAAACACACGGAGAGGAAGAAGAAGAGGAGGAAGGAGAGAAGGGAGGAAGAAGAAAGAGAAGGAGGAAAGGGATCGGAGGAGAGAGGAAAAAATATTCCGTGAGAATGAGAGAGGGGGGGTTTTTAAATAGATGAGAGGAGAGAGATTTTAAAATAGGGAGAGAATCTTGAGGAAAATGGATGGAAGAGAGAGAAAGAAAAAGTAGGCGGCTAGGGTTTTTGCAACAATATGAAAATGACAGATTTGCCCCTGTTGGACTGCTTGGTCCATTGGCCCAATACGAACTTCATTCAATGGCCCATTAACCTGCAAGTACAACATGTAATTGAATTTAATCAATTATCGTCCGTGACAATAGAAATCTTATGAATTAATCACATATCAATCAATAAAATGACATGATTTATTTATGATAAATGTGATATTATCACATCCCCCAACTTACTCATTGCTAGTCCCTTAGCAATGCACCCAGGTGAATAATTAGGACTAACCAGAACTTCAAACATCATTTTTCATGTCAAGAAAGCAGAGATAAGATTGATCAACAATAAGTATTTCCAGTTCTAGTGGCATGTGTCAAAGACAATCATGCAGTTCATGTTATTAGACAGTTCCTCAAGATACAGTTAAAATTATCATTTCCTTCATGAATGCACTTACGATCAATAAGCATTACTTAAGATAATGTATGAGTTTTTGACCCATTACTTAGAGATGATATCAACTCTACACTCCTACAATAAAATCCTCGAATTACAGGTAGCTTTCACTCTACCTTTTTATTTTCATCCTTCAGCATCATTTTTTTTTCTTTCTTTGGATATCCGTTCACTGTTTGACGCGAACTTCAACACTTCATGAGGTGCTGAAGCCCGGTTACTAAGCTAGGGATTTCCTTCTTCATTTTATCATCATTTTTTTTTCATAACTTGCAGGCAGGTAGCTTTTTCCCCACGATTAGTTTTCAATAAGAGTGTAGAATATCAATCTTCATCATGAGTATTAGGTAAAACTCTCATCACCCTCTTGAATGACACCTATTCATCATCTAATACATGTGTGAAGGTTTCATCAAATTTCAAATGTAGTTTGAAGAAAATGCTAAGAACATAACCGCAAACTTTATCCTTTAGCGTGCCACTAGCACAAGTATATACTTAGAGTAAAAATCATTCTAGACTGAGGTATTTTTCCATGAGAAATGATATGTGAAGTTAATGAGCACAAAATAATACATGGGATGTTTCAGCAGGATTTAAAGATTTGAAAGACTTGCCCTTCCCCAACTTGAATGACATTGTCCTCAATGGCATAAAAGTAATGAACATAGAATATAGCCAAAGTAAGGTAAAAAAGGAGAGATGCAACCTGATGATCACATGAGAGTGGTGGCAAACTGGCTTCATTAAAGGTGATGAGTTGCCCACTAGCCTTCTAAATACATAGAAAAAAATAGAAATTAAAAATAAGTTAAATTTCCTAAAAAATATTGGGTTGCCTCCCAATAAGCGCTAAGTTTAATGTCTTCAGCCAGACACATGGGGGTAACAGGGTCACGTAACACCCCCAATCAATTGACGCCAAATTTTTTCTTTGTAAGGCATCACCAACCATGGTGGGTCAAGTGGTCCACACATACCTTGTAGATCAGTAAGTGATAGAGAAATTAAGGCACTCAAGATCATATCTTCAATTAAGAACTTTTCATTTGCACACCTAAGATCTTTATATGTGTTGAACACATCAATGCGGACTTGATTATTTTCACCATTTTCACCCACAACTTCCATTTTTAGATCCTCTTTCATGATATTGAGGTCAGATTGAGTTGAATGCTCAGAGGATTGCTTGAACTCCACAGGCTGACTTGTGTCAAAAATAGTAGCATGATCTGGAATGAAATGGATATAACTTTCAACACAAGGATGCTTAAAAGATTCAAGTGTAGTTGACCCATCAGCTAGTGGTAGCATGTCCACGAATATATTAGATTTACCAAAGTCAGGGAGGGGTAAAAGATCCACATCCTCCCCTAAATCAAGAGATGCCGAATCCGAGTTAATTTCAGACACAATCTCCAACTCCTCTCTTAACTATGAAGAATGGTTGACAACTTCACTCAATCCCATCTCTACACCCACCTTTTCTTCATCCCTCACTTGGGTTACGGTCACCTCAAACTCAGGAAGGGAAAATAGTGGAATTTGATCATCATCTGACTTATCCACTTCCTTTTCTTCTCCCCCCAACTTAAGATTAACACACTCAACACATCCCATCTGAAAAGTAGAATTGGGCTTGAGTTGCTCTGGTTGCTCCTGGCTGATGTTGGTTCTAACATCCCACTGATATGAATCCTCAATACCCCCCCAAACTATTTGGGCCAACAATGATATGAGTGTCTTCGGGTTGGAGAATCTCAAATTGACCACATGGGCTTGCATGGTGGTCAAATCCAAGTGAATGATTTTCAGAGATTGCATTAGAGTAACTAGACAATTGGCCCAATTTTATTTCCACTTGCAGGGTGGCTTTAGCAAGCTGGCTTAGTTGGGCTGTCATCTTGAAAATGGATTGATTTTGAGTCAGGATTATCTGTTCCATTTGATCAAGCATTTCCTTTTGGAGATTGGTTGGGGCAGGAGATGTGTAGGTGGGCTGGGAATCAAGCTGGGATGAATAGAAATTTGGGGAATCCTCAGACTGATGGTAAGGTGACTGGGAGTGTAAAGGTTGTCCTCCACATTGGATTTGATGAGAAGAATTGTTGGAATGTGAAGTCCAATTCTGAGAATTTTGAATAGGAGGGCTTTGGACTTGGGCTAGAATAGGTTGATCTTGAAGTGTCAAATGTGGCATTACTTCCCCAAGTTGTTGGAAAGTTGTGCCGTCTGGAGCATCTGATAAACGCACAGGCAAATTAGTACCATAGAACCCTTGATCAAACCACGAAATGATTTAACTACCTAGAAAGGGTCCTTGAACCTCTCCTTGTGGATCTTGGTAAAACAAACTCAAATTTTCAGGAGAGACACCCAGTTTAACTTTTGGATAGGGAGTAGGTGTGGAAAACTCTTGTGCAGTTGGGGCTTGATCATGGTTGACAGATGGCCATTGGCTAGGAATGCAATACTCATTATCATAATGAGCATGGTCAACCCACTTGGTACTATGGGCCTGAGAGGATGGAGATGAGGTGTGAAGTGGATTAACATTTCCTCAGTCCTGAATCAAGTATGTGATTTGTAATTGGGTGACCATGAAGATGATGGACTTGAGTCCACTTGGAACCATTGGCCTGGTAAGTAGGGTTGGATGAATAAGGTAGGTTAGGTTGAGAGTGAATGCCATAATGGGCTGACCCAATTTGCCCAATGATGTGCCAATTTCATAACCATTATTATCAACCCACATAAATCCTTTTTTATTTTTATTTTTATTATTTTTTTGTTTTAAAATATTTAATTTTTTTATTTTCAAATAAGTTAGCAAACAATTAATCCTATGACACCTAAGGTTCCCTAGGACATAAACATTTGATTTCTCACTAATCAACTGAGGCCTAGCTCAAATCCACTCTCAAGTCTGTTAACTGGCCAGGTAAGAGGTGGGAAAGTGAGAGGTTCCCCCTGCTCTCGCAGGGACCTAATTAAGTAACCACTTGTCCACTTAGGCGTTTGCCTATGAACCTCTAGCCTTAGACACCAATCTCCAAACTTGATAGTGGGCCCAAGTGGGCCTAAGTCTCAAAGCGAACCTTAGGTCAAGTTTCTACTTTCTTTTATTGGGCTTGGGAATGCAAAAGATGCAGGACGTTGTGGTTTGTGGGCTAAGGAAGGGTGATCAAATCCCCACCTTATCTTGTTAAGGAAATTACCCTTAAAGTATTTTAGAAATGATGTGCACACCACAAAATCAAGCAAGGGATTCTATGCAAGCATGGCAATACATGATCATGCTTTTAAGAAAGTTGAGATTCTCACCTTGCCTCCTGCAATCTTCAACAAGAAATGAAACTTTTCAAAAGGAAAATTACCTAAAGATGGAAATCTAAATGATGCATGTCCTAAAGATGGAAAGTTTCTAATCTTGACATGACATCTTTTATTGGATTCAAGTGATTGATTTTTTTGATTTTTTTTATTAATTGTCTAAACATGTCAACTAAGAAAAGGAAACTCAATCAAGAGGGTTTTAATGATACTTACCTTCAACGCAATCCCTCGTTCTTTTGGAAATGAGAACAAATGGAAAGAGTGAGAGAAGGAAACTCACCTCACTTACCTTTTTTTCATGCAATTTTTGAATTTTTTCACTTTTTATTTGATACCTACAAAAAGAAAGAAAATGTTAGCCTGAATATATACAAAAAACACCAAAATTATCAAAACAAAAAATCTAATTCCATGAGGAGAGAGGAGAGAGGTGCGAGAGAGAGAGAGAGAGGAGAGAAGAGAGAGAGCGCAAGAGAGAGGAGAGAGAGAGCAGAGAGAGGCGAGAGAGAGCGGAGAGAGGAGAGAGAGAGGCGAGAGAGAGAAAGAAGAGAGATAGAGACGAGAGATAGGAGAGAGAGACGTGAGAGAGATAGGAGAGAAGAGAGAGAGAGCAACAGCGAGAGGAGAGAGAGGGCAGCGCGGCGCGGTCACCTATGTGCATGCAAACGCATGCACGTAGGAAGGGCGCGGGCGGCCTGGGCTTCGGAACTTGGCGGCAGGCGGGTGGCAGCGCGCGGGCGCGGGTATTGGCGGGCGGGCGCGGCAGGTGCGCGGGCGGGCGCGCGGGGGCAGGCGCAACAGGCGCGCGAGGGGCAGGCGTGGCAGGCGGGCGGCGCTGGCAGGCGGGCCTGGCGGGGTGCGTGGAGCTGCTTCTGTTCCTGAGAAAGAGAGACCGAGAGAGAGGAGAGGACAGAGAAAGGGAAAGAAGAAACCGGGAGAGGAAGAAGAAGAGGAGGAAGGAGAGAAGGGGGGAAGAAGAAAGAGAAGGAGGAAAGGGATCGGAGGAGAGAGGAAAAAGTATTCCGTGAGAATGAGAGGGGGGTTTAAATAGATGAGAGGAGAGAGATTTTAAAATAGGGAGAGAATCTTGAGGAAAATGGAAGGAAGAGAGAGAAAGAAAAAGCAGGCGGCTAGGGTTTTTGCAACAATATGAAAATGCCAGATTTGCCCCTGTTGGACTGCTTGGTCCATTGGCCCAATACGAATTTTATTCAATGGCCCATTAACCTGCAAATACAACATGTAATTGAATTTAATCAATTATCGTCTGTGACAATAGAAAATTTATGAATTAATCACATATCAATCAATAAAATGGCATGATTTATTTATGATAAATGTGATATTATCAAGTACAACGAATAAGATCGAGTCACGATATAAAGCAACAACACGATGGCAAATAACGTCAACATCAAGCAATAACAAGCAACATGTATAACAAGGAGAGAAAAAGTAGTTGGCCATATAGAGAGTAAATTGCACTTTGATTGCTTTTCTTATCAATCGAAATAGTTTGGCACTTTTGATCAACTTTCGTCAATCGAGATAGTAATTGCACTTTGGTTATCCGAAGATAGCCGGGAGAGAGTATAGCACTTGTTTGCCAAAAGACAACGAGAGAATATAGCACTTTGTGTTGATTGTCTTAGATTAATCTTGATAGTATTGCACTTGGATGTAATGCCGACATCCTGATCATTTAACTCCCGCGGGCAAATGACACTTTCGGGCGCTCCTCCCAGGACCTGATCGGGCCCTATTGCACTGGCATTGGTTATATTGTTTATCTTTAGACAATCAATTAATGGCCAATTTGAGAGTACCAAGAAATAGATAAGAGCACTAGATGAATAGATGAGATAGTAGAGTGAACGTGAATAGGTGAGAGCTAGTGGACGATTGTGCGTAACACGACGAGTAAACATGCGATAGTAACAGTTGCACAACACGCGCACGTCGTATTGGCAGTCAGGTGGAATTCACGATCTTCTCGCTGGCCATGTTATGCACAAGCCCAGAGGTCCGACGTGATTCAAGGTAAGAGCGAACTTCTAATAGCCGTTTAGATCATATCGATCCCTAAAGGGGTAATAGGTGTTAGGGTACAACCGGCTCGTCGACCATGTGGGAATCCATGATCAGAGGAGACTTACGGAGGCCTTGTGCAAGAGTTCATTAGTCCGGCGAAAGGAATATCCGACGGAGAGTTCACCACAAGCCAAGAAAAGTGTGTATATAAAACAAGTGCTCGATGTTCTAGAGGAATTCTAGGACAGTGGAGCGTCGATATCGGTATTATAAACAACGCAAGAAACGAATACAAGTCCTTTAAAATAGGGCAATTAATGTACTTTAAATGGATGGTTTTTGTGTGTGCAAGTTCAATATTGCTCCATTTTTAGGCAAGGTTGTGACAGAAATATTTTTATGGGTTTTTCACCAAAATTCCTGTGAAGGTGACATAGGGCAGTACGGATTGCGACAAGGGTAGGCAGATCGCGACATGGGTACTGTCGCGACGGCCTTGTGAATGCGATAGAGGCGGGAAAGGGTCGCGACAAGACAGACACAGGGATAGCGACGACTTACCTGTCGCTTTCTGAATGCGACGGGTAGACTGTCGCAATCAACCTCTAGAAGGCGACATATCGGCCCGTCGCAATCTGGTGGTCTGTGCCTGGATCTGACAGGAATCAGACCAGGCTTTGGATTGCGGGCCAACTTGAATCAAATTGATATAGGGTCGTTTAGAAAATCATAACTAATTATATACATGATGAAAAATCACGAAATCAGTGGCAAATGAAACTAGACATGCGAGAGTACTTCCAGTAAACAGGGATTCGAGAGAGAGCATGGTTTGAACATGGTTTGAGAATGCACAAGAATGAGTAACACAGGGAGCAAGATGGATTTAAATCGAGTAACATGCTCAATAGAAATTAGGGCTTTTAGGGTCAAAAGATCCCTAACAAGATCAAGTATTTACAATAAAAATTTCATAGCATGGATCAAGTATACAAGGAGATATGGATTTAACATGATGTCTCGGGGTTATCATGTTTGCAGAACTTCAAAAATTAAGAACAAAAGATAGGATGGATGGAAAAATATGAAACTTGGGGGTTTCATTCAAGAGGGTAGGAAGAACCTATAGAAAAAGTTTCATGGTTTATGCTTGTGAGAATGCTACCTTGACTTGATTTGTCTTCTAGGGCTAGAACTTGAAGAAGGGAAGATGCTTCAAGCTCTTCTCTCCACGAAATCCCTCCTCCTTAGCCTCTTCTCCACGCCAGCAACTCTTGGCAATGAGCTAGGGTTGCCAAGAGAGTTTAAGAGTGTTTTATGCAAGTATGTATTTCTATTCCTACTACTACTCTAATTCCTCTTAAATTACGAAATTTCCTTACTCCACATTCCTTCCTTGCTTTCCAATCTCTATTTAGACTTGGAAAAGATCCAAATTCGTGCTAACCCATATGGGGTAGGTTTAGGAATCCAATTCCAACTCTAACTTCCTATTTAATACATTAAATACCCATTTTCTATTTAGGTAATAATTAGTTACAAATTTAGGGTATTTTCCTATTATTCTCCCTTTGTAAATTCATATTTTTGACCCAATAAATTCTAGAAGATCCATTAAGGAAAGCCCTTACTCTTTCCATTTAATGGGTTTTATTTAATGCTCTATTCAAATATCCATTTAGCCAGGTTTTTAATTCTTTATTTAAATTTTTATTTTTTCTAAAATTCAGGTTGCTACAATTTCTCTCCTTACTATACAAGTTGCTATTTCTTGACCATGACGTTACTTGCTATTGTGTTATCGTTTCTATCGTGACTTGACTTTAATCATCATGCTATACTTAATTTCATCTGCTATTTGAACCATGTTACTTGTGCTATTACTTTCTCGACTTTATATGACTCTCTCTATCATTAGTTACTCTGCCATTTAAAGTATTAATCATTTAAAGCCTGCTTAACTATTGAGATTTAAGTCCTACTGGGCGTTATCGCTCACTCTTCGTTATTTGTTATTGTGTCTCAGGTAAGTCAAACAATGACGTTACACACACCAATGGGACAGGACCAGAGTGATGAGGGACCTGGAGTCAGTTCATGAAGTTACCCTAGTACAATGGAGTCTAGTAGTTATTACTTTAGATTTCTTTTCAATGTAATGATGTCATTGAGTCCTATGTATTGGCTCCGAATTAGTGGTTGTAATAGTCCTAGTGATTTTATAATGAAATCAAGAGTTTATTTCAAATATTGTTAATTAGATGCTCTGATATTTGCGTCTGTATGTGCAATTTACATTACCATACTCGTTGCTCACGTTTCCCTTCGATTTATTCCGCTGCTAAATTGGAGGGGCGTGACAAGAGGAGTGAGGGTGTCCAGGATAGACGACATAGACCTCGACGGTACACATAGTATCGGGACAAACCCCGAGCACTAACATGCCTGGCTCACACAAAACCTGGTGTACCCGACTAGATAGGTATTATGGAATAGGCGTCGGACCACCACACTCGGCAATGCACAAACCACAATACTTAAACATATTATCTTTATTACAAACCACGGTACACATGAGAGGAATAGCTTGTCCCGGTCACTCTGTGACCCACAAGCTAGCCTACACAAACGCATACACAATTTACATTATACAATAATATCTTGGCATGTCATTGGTCACGAGGTGACCTCTATGGCTGCATTAAGCTCATTACACAATAACCACTTAATAATCGTACTCACACTTTAGGTTAAACCATCTTAAATAAATAATCTATAATAAACATTAAAGGACCAAGGCTAGGTTCACACCAGAACCTCACTACCCAGTCACCACCAATCAACCATATATATACCGCTCAAACCATACAAACCATTTGTCAACCGCATAAACAACATGTCCACCACATGGACGACATGCTCAATGAGCGCTATAGGTGCCAATGCACCACTCACACCAACCATGCACATAAGACATCGATAGTCGAATAATCGTACCGTTTAAAACATGCACAACAGGACCTCTCAACTGAGGTCGCGACGTGGGGTAATGTCGCCTTCAGAACGAGACACCCCTATATGTCGCGTTCAAGAACCTAAATGCGACGGGTCGGCCTATCGCGTTCAGGACGCGACAGGGGAACGCGACAGGGGGCTCCGTCGCCTTCACAGGCAGGAACCCTAATCCAGGATGCTCTCCTCGGATCACCCCCATAAGGCACACAAACCACGCTTAATTCTTCATTTTTCATGCTTTAATGATTGCCCTAGCATGATATCTACTATTTATAAAGCGATAAACAGTCCAAACATGCATCATATGCGATCAACGCAATGAAACCAGGTGGGATCTCCCTACTTTCGCGAAGAACACGCAAACCAACCACGACACGGCGTCTCCCCCGCTCCATGCGATGTCCTTGCGGCGAGAGCGTGCCAAAACTCCTCCAGAACTCCGGATCGCCTAGAAATCTACCGTAGCAGCCTCCCCTAGCCGAGTAGAGCTTGTGAAAGCCTTGTTCGTCCGACCTTGCATAAAAACGCATCACAGTTGAGAACGCGACGTACACCTCTGTCGCGACCTGAACGTGACGGAGTAGGGCATCGCCTTCTCAAGGTCGACGTCAGCATGCCGCCCAGTGTGTGACACACGGCACGCATGCAGACGAGGACCACATCTCGGTCGGCAAGCAGAACGCGACCACCAGGGCCGTCGCGTGCAGAACGCGATGCACACCCCTGTTGCGTTCACAGACAGAAAACCTGTGAGTGCTTTGGGCCCAATCTACCAGCCCACAAAGCCTCACAACCAGCGAGAACACCTGAAACACAGACTAATGGGCCACACACTGGCCACCAAACCCAGTAAGCAAGGATCCACGAAGATCCGAAAAACGTGCAACATTACATTATTATCACCTGAAAAGGAATGTCGTCCTCGACATTCAAACAAAATATAGTAAACCGGATTATCACCCAAAAAGAAATAAACCATATACAGAACAAGTAGGATACACTTTCTGTGCACTTGCTTTTCAAACCATCCGTGCTGACTAATTTATTTGCTCATTTCCACACTTGTTCTGCTTTCCCTTTTCTTTAATTCCTTTCACAGTTGCACTGCCCGATTACTACATTCTGTTCTTTCTTTACCTTTCAGCTGTAAGCAATTCTACCTTGCTGTTGGCGCTTTATCTCCTTGGACTCAACCTACTTCCATATTTTCTCGGCTGTGTTTGCAACATTTCTTTCTCGGCCGTTTTTCTTTCTTGAATTTCTATATCATAAACCGCCACCTTAAATGCTTTGTTATGTAAAATCATCTTTAAATTCTTCAATTTCTCGTTGCCTTTTTATTATCTGCTTTTCAATACCAACAGTTATTTTGCCTCAACTTTATTCACATTCTTATCTGCCAGCTTCTTATCAAAAATTACACTGCCATAATTGAATTCCCTGCTTCTCTATATCATTCTGTCCATACTATCTTTATTCCTTTCTGACTAAAAACATTGTTTATTTACACTATGTAAAAATCTCAATTTTTTCTTTAAACATTCTATCTCGGATAACTCGTGATATTAAACCTTCCATGCTTCCGCTGCGCTATTCTGATTATTCTGGATACTTAGCAAAATATCCCATAAATTCTTCTCTCTTTATTGCTTCCAGTGACTTCCCTACTTTCACTATTACTCTGACTCCGATTGGATTCAATTCTGACTTTATTGGTTTCTCAAATTACTTTACTGAATCAATTAACATAAGAAGGAAATACCGAAATCTCTGAACTGCTTTCTTTAATACTTCAATTCTGGTTGTGCCACATGCTTAATTTCTAAATCCTGCCATATCGCTACTGACTTATCCAGCCTTTTCTTTTCTTTTTTTTTTTTTCTTTTTATTCCTTTCTTGCTTGAATAATATACTCTGGCTGATCTAATCAATCTATTACATAGTCTTCAAAATATTTGCTCTTATTGTTGTGATATTGCACTCTCTTATCACATAATAACACTGTTCAACTAACTCTGTTCATCTTCTATCTTCAACTTTACCGAACTCTTTCTTAATCAGGTACCACCTGTCTCTAAACTGTTCATTGTTTATCTGATCTTATTTTCCTTTCTATACTTATTAATTCCAATTTTCATACATTTCTTGCTCTCTCTCTGTTCTATTCTACCATACTCTGATCTGCACACTATTCCTTAACTGTTCTCCCTTTTATTCTTACATCAAACTCTGAAATACTCTTATAAAGAATACCTTTACCCAACTAAATCACTTTCTGCACACTGACAGGCCAACTCTTACTGAGCATTTTCCGAACTCTTTAATTATATCTGTTTCATAATTCATTATACCCTTTCTTTCTTTGATCAATAACTCTTAGTTTGATCTGTATTGCCACTTACACTATTCTTGATATCATTTCTGCAAAACATTTCTCTTATCTATTCCGCTATCTAGCTATCTTCACTGTACCATTCATATTGCAATCCCTGCTAATGCACAATCATTCTTCATTGAAATACTGCCAAAGCTAAATTCTGAAATTGATCTCTTTAAATTCTACAACCTACTTTACCTGATTCTCTATTTCATTTTGCTGCTCAATTCTCAAATGCTGAAACTATTGCTGCTACATCATACTTACCGTAATCCTTTTTATTCGGAGCTTCACTTTAATTCCTTTCATTATCTGCCTTGCTATTTCACTTAACCTAATGCTTCTCAACTACTTCTCAACTAATCTATTTCTTTCTATTCTGACTTACATAACTCTAACTTATTCCAATCATTCATAATTTCAATTTCAATCTTTTCCAGACACAAACTTTACCTTTCTTTTTCTACAAACTATACATAACTACTAAGCATTACTAATCTTATCTTCAACATTGTAATTCTTTACAAATTATTATGTGAAATCTTCACAAATTGCCACTTACTAAACAAATATCTTTCTTATGAAATTCTCAGAAAAGTCCAACTATACACTGATTCTTCTTTACTTTCTCTTTACTCAAATGATCACCTCAACACATTCTTGCACGAATCTCTTATATCATATTCCTATTATCATCATTACTTACAACAGCATCATTCTTAAACTCTTTACTGCAACCATCTCTAATCAGAAAGCATTCTTAATCTGACTTTTACAATTTACTGCTCCTCGATTTACCAATACCTTATCTGGAGCTAATCTGCTTCACTTAATTATTCCAAATCATTCCATATCACCAATCACATTATTAACACAGATTTCAAACACAATAATTACCTTTGCTAAGGTTCTCAACCACCATTCACATATTCAATAATCATTATCACACTGTACTATTCCTCATTAAGAATACTGCTCCTACAATTGTTCCATCACACTAACACCTTATACCTGTCTCTGTCAACTCTATACTTTGCTAACACATATCAAACATATCCTTCTCAGAACACTACTCTACCTTTCCTAATTATCATAGCCAAATTCACTAATCTCTCTAATTTCTATAATTGAGAACCCTTAGACAACTGCACTTTAACTGCAACTGGTACACAAATACAACCTCTTAACTTATACGACTAATCTCATCATTTCTCTGCCATTACTAACAACTGCCCGGTGCAAGCAATCAACCACATTTCACAAACTAGATTTCCTCTAACCACATCTTTCCTCAACTACTACCAACAACTGCCACACTTATAAAAACAACACACAATTCACATGACAAAACTCACATGAAAACCACTTTAAACCACAGACTTACTACCAGCAGTGGACATTAAACCACGTCTTGGGACATTGTAATCTCAATATCTTTTTATATTCTAATTGGACCACTGCTCTAATACCAACTATAACGGCCCTGGATATTTATGCCCAATAAACTCCATATCCAGATCCGCCTTCCACGAACGGACCAAAGTCTCGCAAGGGATAGCTTACACATGTGTCCAGTAAGAATATAAAAGACAACCACAACAGTATAAGACACAAGAAAGTACATGTGCTCATATCTGCATATAACAATTTATAACTGTCCCAATACATTATTACTTGTCCAATTAAAAAGTACAACTACCTGGGACATACCCCGAGGGAGCACAAGCTCAGACAATACAACTAACACTACTGCTGGTGGACCAAGTCTGCCACAACGCCTTTGCAAGCCATACCAATGGTAACCTTTGAAAAGAATTGTAGGGGAGTGAGCCTCAACAAGTCACTGGCTCAGTAGGGACCACCCAAAACAACACGCAACACTGAAGAGACCTCAACCCCAGAGGGTCTCACTGGCAACACTGAAAATCAAACCATATCATGCTCACAACAAAACATAATAAATAATAGCTAACAGTATATTCTCACTAGCTAGCACAAATCCCAGAGGATAAAGAGACAACAGGACTAGCACAGCACTGCTAGTCCGCTCTGCAACTGAAACGCCTAGGCCACATGCCTCACAGGCAAACTATTACAACAATTGGTCGCCTAAGCTACAAGCCTCACAGACAACCTACCCACGAAGGGTAACAGGACTTGCATCAGCTAGCCAATCCACCTCACACCAACACCTAATATCAAAACATAATCGGAAGCTTATCCGAAGACGAGTAAAAACACAACACGTGGAAGGTCACTCCACAGACCTCCACAAAACACAAGTCCACCTCAACACTTGAAAGAACGACGCCACCACACGGGAACAGACTACTGGTTCATGACGCTAGTATCCAACTCGGACAACACAACATAAGAACTACCTCTCAGTCTCACAGTCACGGATGAAAGGTCCAACTGCCGCTCCACAAGCACAAACCAAAGAACAGTGGAGACCAACCAACACCACATCTGCAGACCACACTGCTGTAGGCCCATGCCTAGCACCTTTAGGGACTCTGGCCTAAGCTCCCTAGAGTGAGGCACTGGAAAACAGGGCTAGTTGGGGACCAGTGTCGACTACTGGTGTCCGTACCCCCAACCACGAGTGCGCTACAAGCGACCGCACACCCACAAACACAAGTCGCTGCCCTCTGTCATCTTTTCCTCAGCCGGACGTACAACTCAAACACAGAAGTGAGGGTGTCTAGGAAAGACGACACAGACCTCGACGGTACACACAGTATCGGGACAAGCCCCGAGCACTAACGTGCCTGGCTCACACAAAACCTGGGGTACCTGACTAGAGAGGTATTCTGGAATAGGCGCTGGACCACCACACTCGGCAATGCACAAACCACAATACTTACATATATTATCTTTATTACAAACCACGGTACATATGTGAGGAATAGCTTGTCCTAGTCACTCTGTGACCCACAAGCTAGCCTACACAAACACATACACAATTTGCATTATACAATAATATCTTGGCATGTCATTGGTCACGAGGTGACCTCCATGGCTACATTAATCTCATTACACAATAACCACTTAATAATCATACTCACACTTTACCAGTTAAACCATCTTAAATAAATAATCTATAATAATTAAAGGACCAAGGCTAGGTTCACAATAGAACCTCACTACCCAGTCACCACTAATCAACCATATATATACCGCTCAAACCATACAAACCGTTTGTCAACCACATAAACAACATGTCCACCACATGGACGACATGCTCAATGAGTGCTATAGGTGCCAATGCACCACTCATACCAACCATGCACATAAGACATCGATAGTCGAATAATCGTACCATTTAAAACATGCACAACAGGACCTCTCGACTGAGGTCGCGATGTGGGGTAATGTCGCCTTCAGAACACGACACCCCGATATGTCGCGTTCAAGAACCTGAACATGATGGGTCGGCCTGTCGCGTTCAAGACGCGACAGGGGGCTCCGTCGCCTTCATAGGCAGGAACCCTAATCCAAGATGCTTTCCTCGGATCACCCCCACAAGCCATACAAGCCACTCTTAATTCTCATTTTTCATGCTTTAATGATTGCCCTAGCATGATATCTACTGTTTATAAAGCGATAAACAGTCCAAACATGCATCATACGCGATCCATGCAATGAAACCAGGTGGGATCTCCCTACCTTCATGAAGAACACGCAAACCAACCATGACACGACGTCTCCCCACTCCATGCGACGTCCTCGCCGCGAGAGTGTGCCAAAAACTCCTCTAGAACTCTGGATCACCTGGAAATCCACCGCAGCAGCCTCCCCTGGCCGAGTAGAGCTTGTTAAAGCTCTATTCGGCTGACCTTGCATATAAACGCACACAGTTGAGCTGATCAGTCTTGGAGTCTTGGAAGACCAACTTATTATCTCGGGCTGGCAGATTAGAGCTGATCAAGTCTGTTCTCTCTAACTATTCTACACTGGTCAGTTTTCTTTCATTCTACCATCTGCTGTTATTAAGGATATTGAGCGCCTCTTGTGCAACTTCTATTGGCAAGGCCACTCTTCTTATCATCCTATTCACATGATTCGATGGAAAGATGTGTCGGCCAAAGAGTGAGGTGTGTCTGGGCTTACGGTGTATTCAGATTGGAACCGGCTTGTGCAACAAAAAATCTATGGGATGTCCCTGCAAAACCAAGAATCGCTTTGGATCAGATGGGTTCATGAGAGGTACCTCAAAAAGCATTCTATCTGGATTTTGAAGTTAAACCTTACTTCCCTCTCCTGGAAGAACATCCTTAAGCAGCGTGACTGGCTACTTCAGCATTTAACTATCAAAGTGGAGTTGACAGCAACCTAAGTTTCTTTCAAGATCCGTGGATCCAAGGTAAAAGCCATTCATATGATGGTGGGAGATCGGCTTAACAGCATATGGGTCTCACAAAAGATGTCACTTGTTCTTACTTCATTCATGAAAACCAATGGCGTCTTCCACCTAGCACATCTATGGATATGTTGATATTTTCCCTTTGATTCAAAACATACTCTTCATCAAATGATGCCATTGTAGGAACCATGGCCACATTACCACTTCTGCATTTGGAATCAGATTAGACAGCTAATCAAAAGTTGGCTGGCGGACTGGATTTGGGAAAGGCCCACTGTGCAGCGGTTTTCTCTACTTCTTGGCGGCTCTCTTGCATAAACTTCCCACTCACAACAACTGAAAAAGAGAGGTTTCCAGATTCCCAGTAGATGTATCCTTTGTTGCTGCTATGATGAAAGTGAAGATCACATTTATTCCAATGCCAGTACTCGATTGCGGTCTGGGGAGAGATCTTAACAGGTTATCCATTAATCGCCTCCCGGCAAACTATTTTCCAAGAGATTCACTCACTTCGCCATAGCTTCTCTCAGATGGTTTTGCTACTATCCTGGCTAGATCCTTATTCCGGGCAACTATTTGGTGGATCTGGAGAGAGAGGTGCAAAAGAACTTTTGATGATATTCGAACATCTCCAATTCATACTCTCTATCTATTAGCAAGATGTTCAGAGTTGTATGAATCCTATCCATACATCGTCCCTTATCTGGTAGGTCTAGATCCTTATGTAAAAGATTCAATATCATTTTAAATAAACCAATGTAGTCATCGGCTTGTGATGTCACATTGGTCCCTTTCTAGGAGGTTCCTTCTTTCTCCATTGTTTATTGTCCTCTAGGTTTTTGAGTTTATCAACTCAACACCTTCTATTGTACTTTGAATCTTTTTCATATTAATTTATTCATTACTTGGTTGACCGACCAAAAAAAAAAAAACGCATCACAGTTGAGAACACGACGTACACCTCCATCGCGACCTGAGCGCGACGGAGTAGGGCGTTGCTTTATTAAAGTCAATGTCAGCATGCCGCCCAGTGTGCGACACACGGTGCACATGCAGATGAGGACCGCATCTCGGTCGGCAAGCAGAACGCGACCACCAGGGCCGTCGCATTCAGAACGCGATGCACACCCCTATCGCGTTCACAGGCAGAAAACCTGTGAGCGCTTTGGGCCCAATGTACCCGCCCACAAAGCCTCACAACTGGCGAGAACACCTGAAACACAGACTAATGGGCCACACACTGGCCACCAAACCCACTAAGCAAGGATCCATGAAGATCCAAAAATGAGCAGCGTTACAGGATTAGAGGAGAGTGGAATAGTGTTGGGGTGGTATGGGAGACCCCTTAGCTTGTAGGGCTCTCCCAACCACTCCATCATGATGAAGGGCTCCGATTTCAACCCTCTCCATGACCACCACGTCGTGCGGACATGCATGGTACAACCTAAAGGAAAGGCAACCATACCTGCATTGACGATAATATAGACTCTCGCCAATCATCATTGACGACAATGGTCATTGTCGCCAATGCTATATTGGCGACAGTCGACCTTGTCGCTAGGACCTCCTGGCGACAATCAATCATGTTTCTAGGACCATCTTGGCAACAGTGATCCCCGTCACCAGGACCATCCTGGCGACGAACTGTCTTCTTATCGTCCTAGATTGTGAAAGGGGCCTATTGGATAAGTCTTATCCAATCCTCCATAGTCGTCGCGCCATCCACCTTTTGTGTGTGACCCTTTAGGCCTAATACCGAGCTAGCCGTGAGTTGCATTTGTCATAACACTTGTGATTTAGAACTCCTTATGATTAAGTGGATTATTATCTCCATAATAATTCACCCAACTCATCGACTATGGACATGCCAAGCTACCCTTCCATAGTCCCTAGACAGTACAAGGGTGTAACGACCCACCTCTCGACCCCCGCTAGGGACCCCGAAGTTCGCGTCGCCACCCACGGATCCAAAGACCCGGAAGGGTTAGAAGAAATAGTCTAGTGAGATATGTACTGAATTTAAATAACTATAACAAGATATACAATATACAAAAGTCTATACAACATATCCCAAGTAAAAGCACAGGTACAAGAAGAAAGGTGCAGTCCTTAAGGGGCATACCCTGAGAACTTGCAAAGCACAACTGTCAACTCACTTAGGTACAAGAGCTCACAACACTCGCTCTCACTGCTACTGATAGCACATGGCACCATGACCGCCTCCGCAACCCGTCCGACACTGAGCTCTCGTGACGATGAGCTCCTAGCTAAAGGAAGTAGGGGGAGTGAGCCTCGCGAACAAGGCCCAGTAGGGATTACCAATCCCTCACCGGCCAGAGCAGCAAGAACTCCGAAAATAGGAAACTACACTAGAAAGCTATAAAGTGAGGAACACCTACAACAGGGTACTACTAAGCAGCGGAACAGAACAATGCAATGCCACGACCACCAACCAAGGTCGTGACACACACACGACTCCCGTAGAAACCAACGGAGTCAGGCACAACATGGAAATAAGTCTCGACATGCCTACTGAGACAGGGGTCTCACGGAGACCACCAAGCAACCACATGAGAAGGACGTCTCACCATAAGCACAGCCACCTCAGACCTCCACAAGGTCGAGGGCCCACAAGCAGAACCACCTCGAACCTCGGACACACCGTGAGGTCGGGAAACCACACACGCCAGTGCTACCACAGATTGGCACCAAAGAATGGGACTACAAAACTGAGAGGACACCGAAGTGGAAACCACCAGAAGCACAGGCCAACAAGACCAAACCAACGATGCCTACAGAAACTAGGCACAGCTAGGCTATAACCGCCGTGCAAGCTAGGGCGACAGATAACACTTGGAAACTTCGTGAGGGAACTCCGTCACAACAACAACAACCAAGCCACCGCCACTGGCCGCCAAGAGGAGGACACACCAGCCACTCCCCCTGCTCGCTAGTCTGGCTCCTACCTCTAACCTCCCCAGAAGAGTGATACAGAGCCGCTACAGAACACCACAAGAACGCACGCACCACCGCAGCCTGGCCAAGCTGTGGCCCCACGCCTAGCACCACTACGTGGCTTTGGAACCAACGCAAAGAGAGGCAGTGAGAAAAAGGGCTGTCTAATCCACGCCGGAAAGAAACCACCTCAACAACCTCAGTGTCCCGCCCCAGACAAGAGAGCTCTACAAACGACCTGGTGCCACTGTCCAAACCTCGTTTTCCCCTCCGCTCCAGAGTCTGCCAACTAGGCCGTAGACTCGAGCATACCCGTAGCCTGGAGTACTCCCTCAACGGGCTCACGGGGATGGGGGTCCCAGGCAACAGAAACAACCTCTGAATGGGAAAAGCCCTCAAGTGCCAAGCACTGGGCGAACATGCGGGGCAAGCACAACAAAAACCACACCAAACTGCTAGCTTGTAACCCACGATAAGCCCAGCAAGCACGAGGCACGCACGGACCCTCGAGAGGGCCGTCGGCCAACCAAGGCACACACGAACAAGATAGAACCTCAGAAACACTACCAGTCAGTATGAAAAACATCACTCTGCTAATAATCGATTGACCACCAGACAATCGATTATTAGATAGACGCGAGCCTCCTGGCACTGCCGCCAGGACACGGCCACGAAGGTGTCATCTTCAGTAACTGAATGCAGCGAGGCAACCTGCCGGTTTCCCCACTTGAAGGTCCTAAGGGCAAGCTTGCCCTGGGGCACACCCTGAAACGCTAACCGGGGCCACGGAAACACCCAGAGCAACACAGGTACTGTCATGTCCTCCTAGGCCATCGTGATACCATCGCGATAGGTAGGGGCACAACGACAACAACCCTGTCATGACAGAGAAACGTGCCATGACAAGATCACGTCCGACCGCCGAACCGCGACGCCATTGCGTCGATCCAACGTGTCACGACATGTGTAAGGAATCGATCAGAGCGCAGCGGAAAGCGCGATTCCCTCAGGTTGATATCGTTGCCGGTGGTCGGAATCGAAAAAAACAGAAAACCCACACGAAGGAAGATCCGATCTTTACCTTTGCGGGGTTGCAAAACTCCCAAACCCGGGGAGGTGGTAGCGCTGGAGGCACTGGTACTTCAAGCCGTTCAGGTGTCCGGCCTCTAGACGTATCCACGCGAACTCCAGACGCAGATGGGATCTCCTCGGTCTCCACGCGTCTCCCAGATCTCAGCTCCACCATGTGCCAGGAGAGAGAAGAGGTGGGGGCGCCCTAAGGAGAGAGAGAGGAGGGGGGCGGCCAAGAGAGAAGACCTATAGCTTGGGCTAGGGTTTGACTCTCCACGTGTATTTATAGACACTGCAATTTTTCACAAAAACCCAGTTATTGTCTATAACGTCCATCCTTCCCAGTCTGCTTGGAATTCTATTATGTGTGACCCTCTAGGCCCAAGTGCTAGTCCAGTTTTCAGCCCATTAAGTTCAATAACTCTTTATTGACTTACTGTAATTAATTAATAACTCATATTAATTAATTACACAATCGATTATCGTCTCACGATAATTGACCGGGCTTCCAATCAAGTTGGGTGCCAAGCAACACCACTTGATCCTAGAAAGAATTGGGGTTCAGCAACTCATTCAAGGAACCTTTTTGCGTCAACAGATACCACGTGACTATAATCCTTCGCTCGTACAATGCTCCCGAGTGCACTTAGGGTATGGTCAACTATCAAACCCAGTGTGCACTCACTTGGTTTAGATGCCACATAACAATATCATAAAACTCCTTTTCTGATATGTAGTCTTGCCCTAGCCAGGGACTCTCAGGCATCTTTCCCTAGAGCATTCACTCTCTTATTACCGAGAGCGAGCGATCCCATGTTGACCACACAATCACCTTCGAAGGTATTCCGCTAGATCCGAACACTTAACTGATTAAGACCTCATGGCTAGAGATCTATAAGTTAAGGTCAAAACCTAGAAGTCCACCGACAAGGTGTCCTTGGTGTCTCAGGTCTAAGGACCAATCACGCCACTGTGACAATGAATCTAGCTGGTTGACAGTTAGGTAACATTACCATCCAGCGATTCATAACGGATCAGTTCAGTGAACTCATTCTCCAATGAGCACCTATAGATTCACCTTAGTGTCTCCACACAAGTGACTATGAGACCAGTCACCCTCATCATATGAGCAGGTGCAACCTATACTAGTCTAACCGGATATCCGATGTCCTTCTCGAATATCCTCCGACTAGGAACCTTTAAGAATATGCATTTAAAGGACATTAATCCCATTGTTATGATCTCATCATAATTAATATCCATTGCGTATATTCATGGACTTCATAATGAAATGATAAACAAATTACACATAATGAATATAAAAGCCTTATTATTATTATTAAAGAACAAAATTGTACAAGTTATGATTGGCTTGAGGACACCCATAACTAACAATCTCCCACTTGGACTAAAGCCAATCACCTTTATGTCTTAAACCCATAGACTCAAGGTGGCGCTTAAACACAATTTGAGTCAAAGGCTTCGTCAGTGGATCTACAATGTTGTCAACTGAAGGAACTCTTTCCACCAGTACATCTCCTCTAGTGATGATCTCCCTGATCAGGTGAAATCACCTCAGAATGTGCTTTGACTTCTAATGAGACCGCGACTCTTTCGCTTACGCAATGGCCCCATTGTTGTCACACAGCAATGGGATCGGATCAGAGTCACCAGGCACCACACCAAGGTCGGTGATGAACTTCTTCATCCATACTGCCTCCTTGGCGGCTTCAGCTGCAGCAATGTACTCAGCTTCTGTCGTCGAGTCTGCAGTGGTTTCTTGCTTAGAACTCTTCCAGCTCACTGCACCTCCGTTTAAGGTGAACACAAACCCAGATGTAGACTTGCTATCATCTGGATCTGACTAGAAACTCGAGTCAGTATATGCCGGAAGTTTCATGTCCCCTCCTCCATAAACCAGAAATATATCCTTAGTCCTTCTCAAGTACTTAAGGATACATTTCACTGCCATCCAGTGTGTTTCACCTAGATTTTCCTGATATCTGCTTGTAACACTTAGAGCAAATGCTACATCAGGCCTTGTACATAGCATGGCATACATGACAGACCCTATAGCCGAGGAATAGGGGACTCTATCCATGATTGCCCTCTCTTC
This sequence comes from Colocasia esculenta, assembly GCA_014218235.1. NCBI lineage: Eukaryota > Viridiplantae > Streptophyta > Magnoliopsida > Alismatales > Araceae > Colocasia > Colocasia esculenta. The sequence goes on from CM024757.1 coordinate 89,976,762, forward strand.
AGGAGTCTTAGGAGACTGTTCCTTAGAGAGATTAATCCCATGTCTCATTGGTATGAGACCTCTCTTGGAAGTTTCCATGCCAAACCTTTTGACAATGGTATCTATGTACATGGATTGGGTCAAGCCAAACATCCTCTTGGATCTATCTCTATAGATACGTATTCCCAATACGTAGGATGCTTCTCCCAAATCCTTCATGGAGAAGTTCTTTGACAACCATACCTTTACAGATGATAACATCCCTACATCATTCCCAATGAGCAAGACGTCATCAACGTAAAGTATGAGAAAAGTGATAGCACTCCCACTGATTTTCTTATACACACATGGTTCATCTTCATTCTTAATGAAGTCATAAGATTTGATGGCCTCATCAAACCTTATGTTCCAACTACGAGAAGCTTGCTTCAATCCATAGATGGATCTTTGAAGCTTGCATACTTTATCTGGACACTCTTTGGATGTAAAACCCTCAGGTTGTATCATATACACTTCTTCCTCAATGTTTCCATTGAGGAAAGCAGTTTTTACATCCATCTGCCAGATCTCGTAATCAAAGTATGCAGCAATGGCGAGAAGAATTCTGATCGACTTTATCATAGCAACTGGTGAAAAAGTTTCATCATAGTCAATTCCTTGCCTTTGACGATACCCCTTGGCCACCAACCTTGCCTTATAAGTGTCGATCTATCCATCTGCACCGATCTTTCTCTTAAAGATCCACTTGCACCCAATAGGTACAATACCTTCAGGCAAGTCTACCAAGTTCCAAACTTGGTTGGTGTATATGGACTGCATCTCAGAATTCATGGCATCTCGTCAATTCCCTGAATGAGGACTATCAATAGCCTCTTGGTAGGTCTTTGGATCATCATCCTCATTATAAGACATGCCTTCACTGATGTCCACATATCTTTCAAGCTGTCTAGGTACTCTACCAGACCTACGCTAAACATGTGTATAATCCTGAACAGGTTCCGGAACCGATGTATCATCTGGTGGACTTTGCATAGTTTGTGGATCTAGAACCTCTTCTAGAACTACCTTACTCCCACTGTCCTCCTGGGTAAGGTACTCCTCTTCCAAGAAGATAGCTCTCCTGACGATAAACACTCTTTGTTCACCAGGATGGTAAAAGTAGCACCCAAATGTTTCTTTTGGGTATCCAACAAACCTGCACTTATCGGTTCTGGATTCCAGTTTATCTGGGTCATGTCTCTTCACATGGGCAGGACAGCCCCAGATTTTAACATGTTTAAAATCAGGCTTTCTACCCTTCCATATCTCATATGGAGTAGAAGACACAGATTTACTGAGAATCCTGTTCAATAGATATGCCGTTGACTCTAGCGCATATCCCCATAGGGAAACTGGTAACTGCGAATGGCTCATCATGGATCGTACCATGTCCAACAAGGTGCGATTCCTCCTTTCTGATACACCATTCATCTGTGGTGTATAGGGAGGAGTCCATTGAGAAAGGACACTATTATCCTTTAAGAATTGTGTGAACTCTGTACTCAAGTATTCACCTCCTCGGTCTGACCGTAGGATTTTAATACTTTTTCTAGTTTGCTTCTCAACTTCATTCTTAAATTATTGGAACTTCCCAAAAGCTTCAGAATTGTACTTCATTAAGTAAACAAATCCGAACCTTGAGTAGTCATCCGTGAATGTAATGAAGTATGAGTAGCCACCCTTGGCTTGGGTAGACATTGGACCACATACATCCGAGTGTATTAGTTCCAATATGTCCTTGGCCCTATCCCCATGTCTACTAAATGGAGATTTGGTCAACTTACCCATTAAACAAGATTCGCAAGTTGCATATGATTCATAATCAAATGGATCCAAGTATCCATTCTTATGCAACTTTTGAAGCCTATTCTCGCCAATGTGACCAAGCCTACAATGCCACAAGTAGGCAATGTTCACACTATTCTTACTTCTCTTAGGAGAAACATCAACATGGAGATTTTCATAAGAAACATCAAGTAGATACAAACCATTTACCAAATTTTCTAAAGCAACTAGTTTTTTTCTCAAATAAACTGAACAACTATTGTTCTCAATGGTAAACTTGTATCCAATTCTGTCTAAACAAGAAATAGAATTAATGTTCTTAATAATGCTAGGCACAAAGTAGCAATCATCTAATGAAAGAAAATCTCCTGAGGGTAACTTGAGCTTCACTGTCCCCACAGTATGTGCAGCAACACTTGCGCCGTTTCCAAGCCTCAAGTTCACCTAGCCCTTGCTCAGCTTCCTTCTACTTGTCAACACTTGAAGCTTCGCCAAGCTTCTGCTTCTCCTGAGCCTTCATTGCAAGGTAGTCCTTGCAATTTCTTTTCCAGTGTCCCTTTTTCTTGCAGTGGAAGCACTCGCCCTTTTCTTCTCCTTTGCTTATGTCCTTTTGTTTTTGCTTGGACTACTTCTTTGCATTGCCTTTCTTAAAGGCTTGCACTGCTCTCCTCTTCTTGTTGGACTTTCCAACCATGAGAACAATGGGCTTTTCCTTCTTAAGGTTGCCCTCAACAGTCTTCAGCATCTCAGCTAAACTCTCCTTCCAGGACATAGGCAATGCGCTCAGACCTGAGGACAATCTTCAGGTTCCTGAGCCAATCCGAGTAGTTCGGGCCTGTCAATTTGTTGGCATCCAGTATGCCATGGAGTGGGTTACCCGACGACATTTTTGTCTATAAAGGAAATGTAAACACAACTAGCAGATGTTCATAATAATAATTAAATCTAGATTAGGACTTTAATCAAGATTAGCTCCCACTATTTTCCGATAGACTGTATAACCCCCAGATATACAGAATGGGAGACACCGACGGTCTCCTAGCGGGGATCGGAATCTCATAGACTCATAGCATGATCTTGTGGATAGCACAACAAACCATACTATGATCTGAAAGCGGTCAACCCTTGACACTTGCAACTCTTGCAATATCCGATCTTATTTCGGCCCCTGAATTTTAATGACCTTGTGGATAGCACAACAAGTCATTAAATCCAGTTTAAGCAGTACCATCATTACGTAACGAGCATTGATTCGGATGTAGCCCTTGTGGATAGCACAACAAAGCTACATCGTTCCTCTACCCCGTTTAAGGCATCACCATGCCATAGTTTTAGTCTGTCATCAGATTTGGCAAGCCTTGTGGATAGCACAACAAACTTGCCCGATCTAATGCCAATCCTAAAACTATAATGATGGAGGGCCACATAATACATTCTAAATGATTACGTTACGGCTTAAGTTTGAACGAGGAGGGATTTTATCATATTTTATCTTGGTCTCAATATCTGCGTGCTATTGATATATAGAATTTGGAATATCATATATATTTAATTATATATATCAAAGCACATTCCACATATATCACATATATGAAGAATAACAATGGATGATCATGGACTTTAACCTAGAGTGGCATTACCAGAGCCAGTTGGTAATCCACACTTTAAGGCAAACACATGGCAGCCCCGCATCATATGCTCTTACTTGATGTAACTCTATCTCCAGGAAGACCTTGCATGGTACTCTCCTCCATCTCCACCAATTCGCTTCTTAAAATTACAAGTAACATTTAAATTGGACTCGCAGGCCCATAAATATACATCAGATAATAATAAGAAACCTTGAACAAGTCAAGGGGAGTACATAACATGAAGGAGATAGAATGTACAACCCGGATTTAATAGAGGGAGAGAGGAAGGCACGTAGTCCTCATTAAATTACATCACAAGCCATAAACCATAACAATCATCACATGAAATCTAGGTCCATGATCATCCATCTATACATCAACACATCACATGCATCAACAAGCAATTATCACATAATTACTTCTGAAATAATTTTTATTTCAAATATATACTAATTATATTTTGAAAACCATTTAACTAAACAATTTAGCTAACATGGATAACATCTAAACAACTTTAGATAAATGCCATTTGCCGTTACTGCATGAATCCGCCAAAATTTTCTATTAATTAATTTAACAAGAATCACATTCTTAAATTAATTAACATGCATTAATTATATGAAAGGAAATAACTAAAATGATTTTAGAATTTCCTTAATCTAATTAAACAGGGGGTCAAACATTTGAAAATTAATTTACAGAGAGCTAAAACAATTTTAAAACTCTTAAAACTAATTTTCATAATTTTCTAGAGTTTTTAAGAATTTTCATGGCTTTTAAACACTTTAAAAAACCATTTTTAAAAATTAAAAAGGGGTGTTTTGGGCTAGTCGGATGCGACGCGGGTCGGATCTTCCCGTGACCCGTTCGGGACCTACGGGGGGTCCGCCCGCGACTTACCCGCGAGCGGACCCACGCGGGGTCACCCCTTCCGCACGAACAGGGGGGGGGGGGGGGGCTAGGGTGAAACCCTAGCCGCCGCCGCCCTCCGGTGCAGGGCCGGAGCGGGGCGTCCCCGCTAGCCCCCACGCCGCCACCGGCGACCGCCCGCCGTGGCCCCAGAACCCTAGAAACCTCCTTCCCGAGTCCCTGCGAAAAACCCCCTCTTGGAGGCCATTCCCAATCCGCTGCGTGGACGTCGGATTCTGGTCGTCCAATGCCCGGGATGGGTATCAGCCTCCGCCTCCGACATCCTGGGTTCATCTGGACTATCTATAGAACTCATCCAGGCATGAAATCGCCCCATTCTTGGACTGTCCAAGAAGGTGAAATCAGAACGACAGAGGGGTCTTGCAGACGTCCGTTCAACCTCTACAGAGGGCCAAACGACGTCCCAAAGAGTTTTCTACGAAGCCCTTGATACCGAGATTCATGCAGAATGCGAATTGACGAAAAACGCATGAAATAACATTCATACTACGCCGATTCCGACCAAACCAGCAACCTGGCTCTGATACCACTGTAAGGAATCGATCAGAGCGCAGCGGAAAGCACGATTCCCTCAGGTTGATATCGTTGTCGTTGGTCGAAATCGAACAAAATGGAAAACCCGCACGAAGGAAGATCCGATTTTTACCTTTGTGGGGTGGCGAAACTCCCGAACTCGGGGAGGTGGTAGCGCTGGAGGCACTGGTGCTTCAAGCCGTTCAGGTGTCCGGCCTCTAGACGTATCCACGCGAACTCCAGACGCAGACGTGATCTCCTCGGTCTCCACGCGTCTCCCGGATCTCAGCTCCACCATGTGCCAGGAGAGAGAAGAGGTGAGGGCGCTCTAAGGAGAAAGAGAGGAGGGGGGCGGCCAAGAGAGAAGACCTGTAGCTTGGGCCAGAGTTTGACTCTCGGTGGTTAGAATCGAACAAAACGGAAAACACACACGAAGGAAGATCCGATCTTTACCTTTGCGGGGTTGCGAAACTCCCGAACCCAGAGAGGTGGTAGCACTGGAGGTGCTGGTGCTTCAAGCCGTTCAGGTGTCCGGCCTCTAGATGTATCCACGCGAACTCCAGACGCAGATGGGATCTCCTCGGTCTCCACGCGTCTCCCGGATCTCAGCTCCACCATGTGCCAGGAGAGAGAAGAGGTGGGGGCGCCCTAAGGAGAGAGAGAGGAGGGGGCGGCCAAGAGAGAAGACCTGTAGCTTGGGCCAAGGTTTGACTCTCCACATGTATTTATAGACACTGCAGTTTTTCACAAAAACCGAGTTATTATCTATAACGTCCATCCTTCCCAGTCTGCTCGAAATTCTATCGCGTGTGACCCTCTAGGCCCAAGTGCTAGTCCAGTTTTCAGCCCATTAAGTCCAATAACTCTTTATTGACTTACTGTAATTAATTAATAACTCATATTAATTAATTACACAACCGATTATCATTTCACGATAATTGACCGGGCTTCCAATCAAGTTGGGTGCCAAGCAACACCACTTGATCCTAGAAAGCATTGGGGTTTAGCAACCCATTCAAGGAACCTTTTTGCGTTAACAGATACCACATGACTATAATCCTTCGCTCGTACAATGCTCCCGAGTGCAGGGTATGGTCAACTGTCAAACCCTAATGTGTGCACTCACTTGGTTTAGATGACGCATAACAATATCAAAAAAACTCCTTTTCTGATAAGTAGTCTTGCCCTGGCCAGGGACTCTCAGGCATCTTTCCCTAGAGCATTCACTCTCTTATTACCGAGAGCGAGCGATCCCATGTTGACCACACAATCACCTTTGAAGGTATTCCGCTAGATCCGAACACTTAACTGATTAAGACCTCATGGGTAGAGATCTATAAGTTAAGGTCAAAACCGAGAAGTCCACTGACAAGGTGTCCTTGGTGTCTCAGGTCTAAGGACCAATCACGCCACTGTGACAATGAATCTAGCTAGTTGACAGTTAGGTAACATTACCATCCAGCGATTCATAACAGATCAGTTCAATGAACTCATTCTCCAATGAGCACCTACAGATTCACCTTAGTGTCTCCACACAAGTGACTATGAGACCAGTCACCCTCATCATATGAGCAGGTGCAACCTGTACTAGTCTAACCGTATATCCGATGTCCTTCTCGAATATCCTCTGACTAGGAACAATTATGAATATGCATTTAAAGGACATTAATCTCATTGTTGTGATCTCATCATAATTAATATCCATTGCGCATATTCATGGACTTCATAATGAAACGATAAACGAATTACACATAATGAATATAAAAGCCTTATTATTATTATTAAAGAACAAAATTATACAAGTTATGATTGGCTTGAGGACACCCATAACTAACAACATGATCGCACCCTCTGGTGTCACGACGTGCACTGCAGTACACCAGAAAGAAGGCAGACCCATGGGATGCTCCATCCCGGGGCCACCCACACACCACACGGGGGAGGGGAGCATGGAGAAGCAGGAAATGCTATCTACAAACCACGAGGGGCTCCCAATCCACCCAAATCGCGAAGGGTACAAGCAATCACTACCTTAAACAAGAAACAAACCCATTGGGGGCCCTTCACATCGGATTGGTCACCTCCACCTCGCTCCACGCAAGCTCCACAACGCCGGGGACACGAGCACGACCCTCCTCCTCTCCTGAAACGCACAAAGGGGAGAGAGGGAGGCGGAGCACTGCCAGAGGAGGAGGAGAAGAGAGGGAAGGAGGAAAAGGGAGAAGGGGTCGCCGGCCAAGGCCTTAAGCCTTCGGCACCCAAGTCGTGACGGGGCGACGCGTCGCGTTAAGGGCCTTAACGCGATGGGTCAATGCACCGCGACAAGAACGCGTCTCCGAGGGACGCCGCGACAACCCGACAGGTCGTACTGACACACCTACCACCCTGACAGGCGTCAGATGACTGAAGCGATGGAACACTATCGCGACCCGTTGACCGGGCGCGACACGAAGATGCGAAGGGAAAGCCGGGCGTGACAAGAACACAACACACAAGCTGGTCACGACAAGGATGACTGTAGCGTTGGACACCAATGATAGGACACTAATGCGTCACCCATCCTGGACGCATTAGTGGCCAGTCATCCAAGACACTAGATGGAAAGCCGAGTATTACAAAGGGGATCAAGTCCATTGAACCTTTCTACCCACAGTTACCATGTAACTTTAGTCCCACATCCAATTAATATCCTAGAGGCTGTATGTAAGGCATGGTCAAGTCAAGCCCATACAGAATCCTACTTAGTCTTACTCATATCAAATTCTCCCGGAGAACCCTTTCTCTCTCAATCTGATCAACCATGGCCAGGGAATTGCCTGAGTAAGAACACACGTGATATTCCTCTTATGATACTGAGAGTGGATGATCCTTTGTTGACACTCAATTGCCTTCACAAGATTGACTACCATTCCCAATGACTGGCTATACTAGATCTGGGACAACCAGACCTATAAGTCTAGTATCAAAGAATGGGGTACTCAAGCAAGACATCCTTGGCGTCTTAAGTTCAAGGACCAATTACACAACTGGGACCACAGAATCACTATCTGACAATCAGGTATCATCAACCATCCAACATTCCGAGAGCAGATCATTCAGTGAACTCATTCTCCAATGAGCACCTGCACCATATCCTTAGTGTCTCCACACAAGTAGCTATGAGACCAACTACCTCCATCGTATGGACGAGTATATAGTACACTAGTCTATCCGGTTATCTCAATGTCCTTCTTGAGTAACCTATGACCAGGAATATTAAGGATCAGTCTTTAAAGAGAATTGGTCTCATTGTCATGATCTCATCATGATCCAATTCCCATTGCACATATCCATGGACATCACATCATATATTTACATCATTACATGTAAGTAATATATAGTGAGAAAATGCCATTAATATAATTACCAAAAGAGACTAGTACAAGATTACAAGTGCCATCACAAAACTGAATTGGCTTGCAGGGCACTCATAACTAGCAGACAACAGGAGGGTTGACCGGCCAGAAGTCTATATCTGGTGGCTATTGGGAGGAGCACCCGAATTCGTTTAATCTGCGCAGAGCAGTATGGATCCACGGGGTGTTTGGCATGGCACCACTATATTCTAAATTGGTCGACATTTCCATGAATTATGTTGGGACATGAATGTTTATTGCTTGCTTGAGGAGTGGACATGACATCTCTACACATACACTTTCTCTATTTTCTTTTGAACTATTGTTCATACGCTCATGCTTTTCTATTTCACTGATGGTCACTATATGTCAGTTCATTGGCATATTATTTTATTCTTGTCACTATTTGATAATCATGGTTCACTTCATCTACGATCTGATTTGTGCTATTCTCCGTTACTTGTACCCAGTACTTATTACATTGTTGTACCATAATTATCTTTGACTCATGTAAACTTTTATATTCCTTGATTTGGAGGATAAATCCTACTGGGCAAGATTGCTCATAGCTATACTTATCGCCCAGCTGGATTGATGCACATACATCTATTGATCCATTATGTTGTTAGGAGTTGTTTAGGATAGTTCTGTGAGCTGTGATCAACATGGACGTAAATTGTGTATTCCTCTGAGTATTGCTTTTGAGGTATCCTTGTGTGTCAAATCGTCTCTCTAGACTATGTTGTATAGTCCATGTATAAAGATCGGTTGATGACCTAGGTAATCTACAGTTCCCGGTATCTACAGCTCTAGAGGCGGGACATTGGGATTTGTGTGCTGAGTGATCAACCTTGCAACGTCTTCCTTGAGTTGTAATTTGAGAATCGTGTAATACTTAAAAATGACAGTTAATTAATTTTTATTTAGTGAAGCCCCGAGTAATTTCTGCTCGAAAAGTTCAAAATTTACTCTTAATTTCTTATTCACTCACGTTACGACATTTATAGATATATTAAATGTCGGGATGTGACAATTCCCTCCTCCTATGGCCTCTTCTCCACGTCCAAAAAGTCACAACAGAGCAATAGGGTTGGCCATGAAGGGTTTGAGGGTGTATTTATACATCTAGCATTGTTAATTCCTAACACAACTCTAACCTCCATTTAACTACAAATTTTCATATTTATCTAGCCTTCATAGCATTAATCCTCCTAATTAGGTTAGGATGGGACTCTAATTTCGTGGCTAGCAAGTTAGGGTAGGGTTAGGAGTCCATTTTAGATATATATGAGTCATATTAGTGATTTACTTGCCCTTTTTAATTAGGAAACAATAAAGTTACAACTTTATAGTATTTTCTTTTATTTATTTTTTAAAACTCCTATTTTGGCCTAATAACTTTTATATGAACTATTTAATAAAGCCCATTACTTATTTTTGCTTATCAAATTTTAATTAAATCATTTCTTTAATATTTCTATTTATTTATTTATTTTGAAAATAGCGGGTTGCTACATTTATGTTTCTACTAAAAACCAGAAAAAGAAAATAGAAAAGAAAACAGATTTCTACAAGGTTTCTACACCTCTTCCGTCAACCCGAATAGCTCCAAGGCAAGCTCCAACTCCACATCATGCCAGGAGCTACCAAAGGGTACCACCTCCTCCCTTTCAACCCAAGAATAATCAAAGGTACTCTAGAGGGTTTCAGAGATTTCAGTAAATGCACTCATGCCAAGGTAAGTATTAGGTAAGAAATTCTTCTATGTGTTTTAATTGAAATAAACCTAGTCATCTTGCCAAGTACTACTGGAACAAAAATCAAAGATTGCAGAAACATGCCAAACCAGTTTAGTGCTTTACATGCCATAAATTTGGGCATATTTCTAGAGAATGTTGGCATAGAATTAATCATTTTGTGCATACTTCCAAGCCCCATACTCATACACATCCTCATGTACATAGGAATAAAAATCATGTTCATGCTAAAAATACTCAGAAATTCCATGTACATATGAACAGAATTGCTGCACAAAAGAAGTTTTCTGCTCTTCATGTTAAACATCCAAAAAGTAGAAAACCTCATGAAAATATAGATGCATTAAACAAGACTAAGTATAAATCTGCAACTAATGCTGCTTAGAGTTCCATTAATAATAAAAATACATCTATACCAAAGATAAAATCTTTTTGGATTCAAAAATCAATGTTGCATACTGACATTGTGTGCACTGCAGGACCCAAACAACTATGGGTCCCAAGACCAGCTTGATCAACAAACTGAGGAGCCTTGTAGCCATATATTGTAAATGAATTCAAAACATTGGTTGTGCAAGACAAGAACTGATTGGAGAACACAGGTAAAATCTTTGAAAAAGAATTGAATACTATTTAGGTAAAACCTCTTATCATTTTAGATTTGAATTGCTTGAGTTGGAATGAATTTTTTGAGTTTTTATCTGAACAATGAAAAATGTGTTTTGATGCTGCTCCCAACAATAACATTGTGTCATAACAATTGGAATCATGTTTGTGTTATCATGCTTGCTTGACTGTGCCCATGATTCCTTGTGCATATCATTTGTTTTGACTTATTGGTATTCAAATGATGACGTGGAAAGACAAGTTATGTTTTTCTAGAAGCTATCATTATCCATGAGTAAAATATTCCGCCAAGTACCAAAAGTCATGTTATGCTTAAAACGAATTGTGTGCATAATCATGTTTGAATTACTTGCAAGATTTGTTTTTTATCATGCACATGTTAAGGGAGAGTGAATTTGAAAAAGAGAAAAATGTCTTTGCAAATCTATTCAATAAAAGTCAAAATTTGTTGAAATTTAAAAACTCAAAAAATTGACTTTGATCATAAGCAGGTCGACACACATTTGATCTTATGTCGACACTAGTCTCTTGCTGCTACATTCTGAATGGGTTTTCAATGTCATGTGTTGACACATTGAAGCTCATGTGTCGACATAACTTGTAAGGCCCTCAATTTCTGTGCATATTACATCTGTTTATTTTTGTGCATATTATGTATGCTTTGATGTTTATGTGTTCTACCGAAATTCCTATTTAACGTCAACATCTCTTGACGTTAAGAGCATGTTGATGGCAACTTTTGTCCCGTTGACCGAGTGGCCAGAGGATCTGGACGTAAACATCGATTGACGCCTATTTCCGGTTGACGGTAGCTATGTGGCCGTCTACTTCTCCGCTTGCATTTGAGATTTCAGATCTGAAACGGCCCTGTTTTCTCCGGAGATCGTTTAGGAAACGTATCCCCAACGGTTAGGACTCCTAATACCTAGGTTTACCCTGACTCTATGCTTATATAACCTAAGCATCTCGGTTAGGAGAGGACTTTTCTCACCTAGGGCTTTTTGGGTTCTAGGAGAGAAAAAGAGAGCTTTTTGTGAGGGCTTGATCCTGCGATTGGGAGGCTTCACCGACGATCTTCAATGACTGGATGACTCTTCTGGAGGTGAAGGAGCTCTCTCAACTTCGGGAGATCGTTTGCTCAAGCGTGGAGGTTAGATTAAGGCGTAAAACATCACCTCTTTGGCTTGTTCGAGGAGAGCTTCATCACCAAAATTAGATCTTTAGAGATTTTTCATAAGGCAAGTAACTTAGGGGTTTCATCCCTAGACTTATCCCCTAGAGTTTAGGTATTTTTACGGATTTTAAATCGTGTCCTGGACCTCCAAATTCTATGTTTTCTTGTGTACGGTATGCACTGTGTGCAGACAGGAGGTTGACGGAAACCTTGTTGCCACCAAGTTCATGAGTTAACGACAATCGATTGTGCCGTTAACCCATCTTGACGGCAAGACCCTTGACGTCAAGTTTATCTGTTTTTATCTGAATAGTGGTTTTGATCTGTGGGATGTGATTTTCGGGGATATTCTGGTTGTTTGCACATACTATAAAAATTTATGGATGTTCAGGTATGATATTAGGTTAAACTCCAAATTTATGAAAATTTTCTGATAATAATTACGAATTAGGGAATTTCTGTTATGGAAAAATATGCATGTCTTGACAGAGTTAAATTCAGAATAAATAGAATTGATGCATGATACTGTTACATAAAATTTCCATGAACCTAGGGTTACTGTTTACATGTTTTGAAACTGTGAGATCCGACTGTTTACTGTCTTTCATGTTTAAAGTGAAATATCTTCCTAAATTGCATACGATCTGTGCTAAATGTTAAAAATAGTTATGCTATTTAAAAAATTCAAACAAATTAACCATGTGATATGTTCCATGTGTAGGGTTTATGGTTAAAATTTGGGGCTGTTCTAATATCTTTAAGTACTATTTGTATTTATCAGGGTATTAAAGGGCATATTAAGCATGATTGGTTAAGAAAATGTATTTTCAGTGATTAGTATCATGCTTTAGGTACTGTTATGCATGATTTGATATTGTTAGACAATCATGATAGGTTTTGTAAACTGAAATATATGTATTTGAATGATATGCATATGAATGAACCTATAAGTGTGTATAAAATGATGTTTATCATGTGATTAATTGAGACAATGTGTTTAAGTGAAATATGTGCCGAAATTGATGCTGCTACCATAGAAGGCTGTAGAGCTGTACTGTAGAAAATTTCCTATGGGAAGGCTCAATGTGTATGTAATATTCTGTGGGCATCAGGATGAAATCCTAGAGGTGGACAAGTACCACTGGTTAGGGTGGAGAGGGCTTCTCCTGGTTCTGCGCAGTTACCAAGATTCGTCACTATAATGCCTAGGTGACAGGTATGTGTTATGTGATATGTGTGTCCTTCTTTATGGTGGTTCGGACTATGTGCCACGGATAATAATGCGTAAAAGTGTGAAATATGTGTAAATGTGCAAAGTGTTCATGTGAAAGTGATCTGTTAATGTGTTACCATGTGAAATGATGTGAACCCATGCGAATATGTTTTATTTATGTTAAAACAGCAAGGAAAAGATGTGATTATGTGATATAAAAGCAAGTGAAAAGTGTTAGATATCATGCTAGGTTTGTTAGTAACCATGTGCTTAATTCCATGATCAATTTGTTTAGAAATATGATGTGAATGAATTGCAATTGATATCATTAATCAAACTAATGACCTTGTGTAGGAAGCATGTTATAGATTATTCATATGTACTTGTTTATTTTGACATGAGCCATGTGGTAAGATCTCTCTTGTTGTTAAAAAGGATAGCATGAATGTGATATGTGTAAGGATGTGCCAATGGATTACTTGCTGGGTCTTTGTGAAGACTCATACTTGCTTTAACATACATGTGAGACAGGTGTCCCCGTGTTTGAGAAAGACATTGTGAGGAGCGACTCCGAGCGAGAGGAGTAGCTGTGCTTGTGGAGATCATTTGCTTAGACTGCACTTTCTTTCATTAGTATGTGGACAATGATATTATGTTATGGACTTGTATAATTGTGGACATTGGTTATTTTCATTGCTACTATATAGACTGTGGAATGTGTGATTGATGATGGAATAAGAATATCTTTTATTTCCACTGTACTTTCTTTTGTTATTTATGTACATCTCTACCTACTGTGTTGTGTTGGGTACATGTCCCACTGTGATGACGCACTTTATATCGATGTGGATTAGTATAATCGTACCGGTATATAGAGGGTCATTACAGAGATTGGTATCAGAGCAATAGGTTGAGATTGTACATAAATAAGCCATCATCTACACAATATTTCAAAGTCTTTATAGAATTCATCCATACATGTGGAAAATATTTAATAATGAACTAAATATAGTTAAGAAAATGGTTAGGACTAAGTAACTTAGATTCCATCTGAGTTAATTATTTTACAGGCAATGGCGGGCCATGGTAGGCGCAGTACCCAGGCTCGGGAGAACGAGCGGAGGCATGAGGAGAGGGGTGAGCAGCAGGCCCCAGCACCCCAGGGTCCCATGGTACTTCCTCCACCACCACCTATGGACTATGGTGTGTTCATGCAAGGCCTGGTCTAGGCGATGCAGACTCAGGCTCAGACGCAGGCTGCACTGCAGGCTCAGTTGCAGGCACAGGTTAGAGTTGTTAAATAGGGAGTAGTCTGTTTTGTTGGTTGCATGATTGCGTATGTGTTGCTTGTTGTCTCAGGCTCCAGCTCCAGTTCTCTAGGAGCATGGCCATGGTGGTCCATCCATCTTGGAGAGGTTTAAGAGGATGGCTCCGCCTTCTTTTAAGGGGGAGAGTCAACCCCTTCTGGTAGAGAGCTAGATGAGAGAGGTGGAGAAGATCTTCCAGACTATAAGGTGTGCGAAGAAGATAAAGTTAGCATGGCTACTTACATGCTACAGGTACTTAGAGTATATGTACTTGTGTAAGGTTAAGATTTTAGATTGGATGGTGCTTATGGGTTGTGTTTTGCAGGAGAGAGCTGATGCTTGGTGGGCCTCTGTGCTACGTACGAGGTACGAGGATGGTGCTATAGAGGTGACTTGGGCTGAGTTCACGAGGCTATTTTTGGCCAAGTTCATTCCTGAGCACATCCAGGACAAGATGGAGCAGGAGTTCCTATCTCTCACATAGGGCTCCATGACTATTCTAGAGTACGAGGCCAGGTTTGCCAAGCTTTCCAAGTATGCTCCTCATATAGTTGTAGATGCACGCAGGAAGGCCAAAAAGTTTGTGATGGGGTTCAAACCATCACTCAGGCCGAGACTGGTTCCTTTTAACCACCGTACTTTAGATGAGGCTCTCAGCGTAGCATGCAGGCAGGAGAGTGAGATGGACCAGTACATTGAGGAGAAGAGGGCTGCTCAGAAGAGGTCAGCGCTACATTTCCAGAAGCAGGAAAGGAAGAAGGCAACAATGTACCAGTCGCCACAGCGTCTAGTGGCAACTCCGAGTCAGCAGGCAGTTGTACCACAGTCACCCAGCTTCAGGCCCAGCGACAAGAAGACGTGTCCTCATTGCGAAAGGAAACACGGTGGCACTGAGTGTTGGAAGCTAGCAGGGAAGTGTCTGAAGTGTGGCAGCACCGAGCACCAGATCCGAGACTACCCCAGACTTTAGCAATTTGCTCAGAGAGGAGCATCAGCCCCAACAGCGGTAGCAGCAGCAACACCAGTGACAGAGAGACCAGGAAGACCTTGGGTCCAAGCCAGAGTGTTTGCACTAGCTCGAGAGGATGCAGAGCAAGCCGAGAATGTCACAGAAGGTACAGTTCTAGTCATGGGTGTGTAGGCTCGAGTTGTTGGGTTCTAATGTGTATGATGACATATGCTTCAATGTTTTTTATGATGAGTAACATAATTGATGTTGTGTATGTGGTGTAAATGTTGGACACATGACAAAAATGAAAAAGACAATTATGAAATGAAATAATGACAATCATACTTCTATTGATCACCTATAGATTCATTGTATCTCACTTAGAGTGTTTCTCAATGTAGGTGTGAATGTATACAAGACAAGCATCAAAATACAAGAGCAAATGAACAAGAAAAAGACATCAAGTGATCACCTGCCGAAAGCCAAGATGGCCTCTGTCAACAGATAGAGACAGTCAGAAACATGAAGCTTTTGGAAACAAAGATGAAGCTTTGCCTGTCGACAAAAGGAAGGTACCTGTCGACGGATGAATGCTGCCTGTCGACAGCAAGCAATCGCCTGTCGACAGACACAAATAGATAAGGCCTCTTCCGCAAGACCATGGTTCTAGAAACTAGAAGTCTATCAGCATCTGTCGACAGACACAATATTGGTTGTCAACAGACGAAGAGAAAACTCAGTTATGAGATTTGGCTATGCTCTATATTGTTGTGTGTAGAAAGATTATCTAGAGGGGGGGGGTGAATAGAGAATCTTGAGAATTTTATGCCAATTCAGAAATTAAAGAGAATTGATATGTTAATATCAATTAGAAAACCAGTTTACGCAGCAAAGGAGGGATCAAACCACACAAGAGAGAGGACAATTTTAAGGTGGTTCGGCTCCAATGAGGAGACCTACATCCACCCCTCACTAAACCAGTGAGGAACCACTATGAGAACCTCTGAGACAAAATCTCAAACACCTGCTGATTCATAGCTTCTACACATCTGCTGACTCACAGCTTGAACCAACCGCTGATACACAGCTTCAACCCAATTGATCCAATCATAGCCCGTGAATGATCAATTCAATCTACTTCACAGAGAAGTAGATTGCCCATAGTTCAAAGAACACAGAAGAATCGAATAGAAACCAAAAAAATGAAAAGATGCCATAATTAATTTGGGGATCGTCGAACTCCCTGCTTAGAACTCAGATTCAAATCACAGCAGTTCTGGTCTTAAGATTTGATCCATCTTCCAATGAATTCCATCAGGAATTGGTTCCAATCGAATCACATAGAGTAGTGTTGAAGAAACTTCTCGATCCTCTGCTCACGAACGCTCTGCTCCTGCTCTTCTAAGCTTCAATTCTTGCTTGATTCAGCATCGCATACATCAGATCTGAGTTCTGATCTAAAATCACCTCTTCAATCTCCTCACATAAACTCTCTCCTCTTCCTCTCTGAGCTCTGGTATTTCCCCCCTCTTTTTCAGCTCTCTTTCCGGCTCACGCACCTTTTTAACACTTCACCTTCGAATCTGTTATTCACGATCTCCTCAGGTGGGCCTCTCAACAGATTCCTCAAAAATGATGGAGGGAATCTTTTTCCCACCTAGGAATTAGCGTCTTCCAGAAGCAGTGACGTGTATACATGGTCTCAAATGTTGAATCTGGGATCATGTGCCAATTCAATTATAGACTGGCAGCGGCAGCTCTGTTATGAAAAAATTCCAAGTGTGATAGTGTTGACACTACCAGGATGTAGTGTCGACACTCATATAAGAGTTTAGACAGAATGAGATCCAGATCATGCAGATTCGATGATTAAAATTCACAACATAGTGATACTGATGTTTTGTCAGAGAATCTGAAAAAATCAGACATATAGCGTCGACCTTATCTGAGGATAGCGTCGACCTATCTGATGACAGTGTCAACCTTATCTAAAGACAGTGTCGACCTTATCTTCATCTTTCTTTGCACAATACCTTGATGCCAGAGAAGTGTTGATCTTATCTGAGCTTAGTGTTGACCTTACCAGAATACATCCTTTGAGTAGGACTTTGAGGAGTCACAAGTGTCGACCTTCCCTCTGAGTAGTGTCGACCTTTTCTGATCATATCTCTTCAGCACAACTTGATAAGATCAATAGTGTCGACCTATGTAGCAGGTAGTGTCGACCTTATGGATGAAACTAATTTTCTTCACTTGAAGTAAATACTTTTCCTGTGAACCATACATCACAAGTCAGATATCTATGATTTGTTATTTGAATTATGACATCATCAAAACCAGGGACACAACAGTCTCCCCCTTTTTGATGATGGCAACAATTGATCATAGGGATTTGGACAAGGATTGTTCAAGAATTACAAGTAATATTCCATTCAACCACTCACACATGTAAATAAGCCATACACATAAGAATAATCACAAGCATGCTTAGATGATTTCTATTTATGAGACATGAAGCTTGCAACAAGTACATTCACCAATACAACTTAAAAAGACAATCATCAAGCACCAAAAATCACAAAAAAGCATGTTTCATCTATGAACTAAAAATCACCAAAAAGCATGTTTCATCTATGACTTATAACTGTTCACATTTTCTCCCCCTTTGACATAATCAAAAAGAGGAGATCACTGAGTAGGAGGAGGAGGAGGCTGTGGTGGAAATAGTCTGTCCTCTATCCGACACAATCGATAATGCAGATCTTCATAGTTATCCTGCAGGTAAATCTGAACTGCATTAAACCTTGTGTTCAGAAAGTCAGACAGCTTTACGAATTGATGATCAATGACTACTGGTACATTATCAACACCATGTGGCATGGTAGGAGCGACTGCTGAAGAAGTGGCTTGATTACTGTCAGCTGAGTCATTGACATCATGTAACCTCCAGATTTGGTTGAACTCATCCCTTACCAGTTGAATTTGTTTCAAAATATCTTCATTGTAGCCTCGTAAAACATTCATTCTCTGACTGATCTGTTGAACTGATTGAAGTAAGCCAGAAAATTCATTGACTTTGTCAGCTCCTTTCTTTAGATCTTCTTCAATAGACTGGATCTTATTAAAGATCTGTGCCTGAGTGTAATCAACTTTATTGAAGACCATTCCAATGTTTGAAGACCATTCCAAGCTGCTCAACCTTTGTGTCCAATGCAGTAATGGAACTGTGAAGAGTAGCAAAATGACCTTCAAGCAAATCTCGCAGACTAGATGGGATTTGTGCTTCTGCAGAAGATGAAGAAGGCATATCATAATGATGAGGAATTGCTTGTAGACTTGATCGTGCCTTGATTAACCAATGTTGGCTTGATACCTTTCCTGAAAGCTATGTCCAATATGGTGAGAAACTCCACTCTGATCATTCTCAGCTTCCATCTTCACTAAAGAACTTGTTGCAGGAGGACCAAAACCCTTTAAGTCTTCTCTATGTGGGCCCAGCATGAAACCTTCTTCTCAACTGTCGAAAAAGCTTGGAATATTCACATCCATGGCACTCCTCTTTTGTCCTCTGTCACAAATTAAAGGCAGTTAAGGTTGCTTTGAAGGCTTGGAATAAGGATGAATTTGGTATGATTCATAGAAAGGTGGAGCATGCATCTATAGCTCTCCAGGCGGCCCAGGGGGAATTGGAAGCTGACCCATTGAATAGTGAGTGTGGGGAGAAGGAAAAACAAGCTCGTGAAAACTATCTGCACTGTTTACGCATGGAATCTTCTTATGCCAGACAAAGAGCTAAGCAGCACTGGTTAACTCAGGCGGATGATAGCACTAAGTATTTCTATGCAAGTATTAAAGGGAGAAGAATGGTGAATACTATCAGAAAGTGTAAGTTGCCTGATGGGAGTGCCACTGAAGATTTGCAAAAGATTAAGGATCATGCTCTCGATTTCTATTCTAACCTGCTAAATCAAAAGCACCAAATGGATATTCCAGATATCCAAGCTTCTTCCACTCTTTCTGAGGATGACCAAACCAGAATTATGAGGCCTTTCTCTAATTCTGAAATTACTGAGGTTGTTATGTCTGCACCTAAGAACAAAAGCCCAGGTCCGGATGGATTCCCAGCTGATTTCTTTCAGAATTGTTGGCATATTGTGGGTGAGGAAGTCATTGCTGCTGTCCACTATTTCTTAATGGAGGGAGATGGCTTCGTCAGGTAAATCATACCTTTATCTCCCTTATTCCGAAGACTGAAAATGCTGACTCCTTTGATCAATTTCGGCCAATATCATTGTGCAACTTCTTGTACAAGATCTTCACAAAGCTGATTGCTAACCGCATGCAAGAGTTTATGCCTAAGCTCATTAGTAAGAATCAGTCTGCTTTTATTAAAGGGAGAAAGATTCAGGATAGCATTCTTTTGGCAAATGATCTGGTAAGAGATTTTCATTCTAAGCACCGGGGTAACTTAGTATGCATGAAGGTTGATTTGAAAAAGGCATTTGATTCCGTCGATCGTACTTTTATCCTCACTATCTTACAGAAAATGGGTTTCCCTGATCAGTGGCTTCGATGGATTGAGGTACTCACTAATTCAGCTACCTTCTCTGTCTTACTTAATGGCAGTCCCATTGGTTTTTTCCACTCAACAAATGGCATCCGGCAAGGAGATCCTTTATCTCCTTATCTATTCTGTGTTGCAATGGAAGGCCTTTCATGCATGATTCAACAGAAATTGAGAGAAAGGTTGCTGCATGTTCCAACCTATGGAGAAGCCAGTTTGTCTCACCTTATCTTTGCGGATGACTTACTTATCTTCATTAAGCCAAAGGTTTCCTCAGCTAGATGTGTTTATACCATTCTTGACAAGTTCTACAGATATTCTGGTCTGCAATTGAACACTGAAAAGAGTAGGATTTTTATTGGTGCAAAGGTGCAAACTAAAGGGCCTATTCTCCATGCTTTGAAGGTTCAGGAAGGGTTCTTACCTGCTACTTACTTGGGACTGCCATTATTCTCAACTAGGCTTACAAACTCTCACTGCAATCCCATCATCCAAAAGATTTCAAAACGAATAGCTTCTTGGAAATCTCGTTTGCTCTCTAAAGCTGGTCGCCTTGAACTGATCAGATCGGTCTTGAACTCCTACGCTATATATTGGGCTGTTGCTTTTCTTCTCCCTAAGAGTCTGATTGGGGAAGTGGAGAAGCTTCTGAGGAATTTCTTCTGGCATGCTTCTGGTGATTACAAGCCCTTTCATCTTGTTAAATGGGATCATATATGTAGGCCAAAGGAGGAGGGAGGCCTTGGACTCAGGAGGATTGCACTGTGGAATTCTACTGCAATCACTTTGCAGTTTTGGCGACTTCTAACAAATCATGATACTCTATGGAATCAATGGGTGAAGAATAAATTTCTCAAGAAGTTGTCAATCTGGACTGTTCAGGCTAAATCCTATCACTCTCATGCTTGGAAAGGTATGTTACAGGCCAGAGACTGGGTAAGACCTCATGTGTTTTACAAAATTGGCAATGGAAATATTACAAACTTATGGGAGGATCCGTGGATCTATGGCGACTCCATACACTCTATGGGCGGTCAATATATTAGAACTTTACTTGGTCTTCCTCTAAATGCAACGGTTAGCTCCTTCATCCAGGAGGGAAGGTGGTGTCTCCCACCCCAACCTCCACTGAAATGCTTGACCTTTGGCCGAGGATCCTCAGCATTCCCATCTCTGCTGATTGTGAAGATTGTATTGTGTGGAAGCACAATAAGGGCACAATTACCAGCAAGCACATCTATGATTTGAAGAGAATAAGTTATCCTAAAGTTCCGTGGTTTAACATTGTTTGGAAAAGGCCCACAAGTCAGAAACAATCTCTTCATGCATGGCAGGTTTTCATGAAGGGTATTCCATCTTTCGATGCTCTCCAAAAGCGTGGAATGCAAGGACCAAATATTTGTAGCTTATGTAATCAGCAAGGTGAGGACATCAATCACCTCTTCTTCTCATGCACTTATAGCTCCTGGATTTGGCAAGAACTCTTACACAGATTGGATATTCACCGAAGGCCAAAGAACACTATCGTCCAGGAAAGTGAGAGTTTGATTAAAAAGTTCAGAATTCCTGGTGCTGCAAGTAAAGTGGCCTTTGCTGCCTTTCGAACTGCTCTTTGGTGGATTTGGAAAGAGAGATGTATGAGAATTTTTGAATCCAAGAATCGGAGTTGCATGCAAGTTCTTCTTTCCATTTTATCTGATATTCGTAGTATTACTGAGTTCCACACTCAGATGGCCCCCTCTTCCCCTAAGACTAATAGAATCCTGAGAAAGTTCAATATTCAAAGGATTGATTAGCTTTTCTGTAAGCGGGTTCTTTTTCATGGTTTCCCACCATTGAGAGTTGGCTGGTCTATGAATCCATAGCTATCGGTCTGTTGTGATAGCATGGATTCCCTTTGTACATATTCTTCCTTTGTCATATTTAATACAGAATCCGGTATTACTTACCAAAAAAAAAATGATGAGGAATTGGAGGAGGTGAAAGATGAGGAGGATAAAAATCATCAGCTCCTGCTGGAGAGAGATGAGCAGGAGATGGAATTGGCAGATTTTCATCTGGCTGAACATCCTCTTGATCTCTTTCCAACTGAATTTCCTGACCATCTCTCACTTGCTGTTCTTCAGTACCTTGCTGGACTTCTCCTACCTGCCGAGGTTGATCTACTTCCATATTTCTGGCAACATTTGCAATGGGTTCAAAATTTAGCTTCATAAATTTTGCAATATGAGCGAGATCATATGTGTGAAACTTGGCAATGTTTTGAACCTTAGTGCCACCCAAAGGAATATCCAACAGTGAAAAGATTGTTGACAATTGTGCAGTAAAAGGCAGGCTGCGTCTCAGCTTGGGTAAGGTCACTTTATGAAGAAGTTGACAGAAAATTGTTGGTAAATTAACTTTCTCCTTCTTTATCAAGTAGAACAAGATGAACCTCTGTAGACTGGTAACTCTTTGTCTTCCTCCTCCTTGATGAGTCAAAATAGTGGTACACCAATGATGCAGTACACGATTTGTAGGAGGAAATCGGTTTGCATTTAATTGGGATACCATTGCTTGATTAACATCTTCTTCATTGTGGGGTAAACCAATCAAAATAGTAAATGCTTCATGTGCACTAAAATGAAAATCCTGAGGGTTATGACCCTCGTCTGGTATGTCCAACAACTGACTCACAATGCCATTAGTAAGAACAATTGGAACTCCACGAACACTTGACTCCAGGGTGTTCTTTTTACTGACCAAGTTTTTGAAAAACTCTTGAACCAGTATAGGATAGTAGACTTTATGTTCGCTAACAAACGCTGTCCAGCCTTGAAAAGACATCATTTCAAGAAGTTCTGGCAAGGAGTTAATCATACCTTCATCAGAGACATTGATGATCCTGGGATGTAGAATGGGTTTATTTCCAGTTAACATTCTACCCACATTTGGGGATTGATGGTGAGTTTCTTCATCATCAGACTCATCATCTACATCCTCAGATTTCTCTTCTTCTTGTTCTGAATTCGGCGCAGGTTGTTCAGAAATTTCTTCGTTGGCCATTACATCTTGATCATCAGAATATTCTTGCTCACTTTCACCATTGTCAAACTCTACTTCTTCACTTACACTTTCTTTGAGAGACTGAGACGCCTGCTGCATTTGTTCTTCCTGATTACTAGAATCGTCATCTAAACCCTTAGAATTAGGGCTATTGACAGATGGCATTACAGAGGCTTGCTGACTGTCCAAATCTTCATCTGTGCTGCTTAATTCCATAAATTCCACCATTTTCTTACCCTTAGAGAAAGTCTTCTCTTTGGTTGTACAAGGATGTGAGAAACGACGACTTGAATAAGCAGGCAGATCGGGCTTCTTACCAAGTGGAGTGACTCCCTTTGTAGGATCTTTTCGCGCCTTGGAACGTCTCTCTGGCGCAGAAGATTCGACAGCTTTTCTCTTCCCTCCACGGGGTGATTGAGACCTTGGAGCCATGGATGCAAGGACACAATAGCAGAGAAGAAGGGAACGGAGACGCAAGAGAGAATAGAGTTCCAGACGGAATAAGAGACGAATGGAATAGAAGTTTCAAAAACTAATTTTAATAGTGGAGAGATTTGTGGTACGGCTTTTGATGCCTCGACCTTTTCAGATGATGTAGATGTCCTGCGGGGCATCGTAAGCATAAAGGATTCTCCTTCAACACATGGAAGTGTCGACTCTAAAGTGAATAGAGTCGACGCAGAAGAACTAGGATCAATTTCAAAGAACGGAAAACCTTCTGAGGAGATGACATATCATCATAAAAGGTTGAGATTCTAGGGAAAACCATGAGTTAGTTAACTTTTCATTTATACACCTTTCTATCCTTTTCTCATTGATTGAGCAGATATTGATTTGAAGATCATGACCTGTAATTTAACCAAAATGAACTCGTTGAATTATTCTCAAGGAATTATAATATATAGGAACATTATTCCTCAAGCAAAAATCAGGTCAACTTATGAAACCACTTACTTATTTGCATGTAAGAAAGTTTGCTTAGAAGGACAACAAAGCAATTGAGAAATATTGAATTAGAACAAAATTTCTAGCTTGACATTTTTCAGAACTGCAAAGCTTAATTTAGGAAACTTTTTATTTTTATTTTTATCATCATTAATGAACAATCTGATTTCCAATACTCTTTCATGTAAAGGAATCATTTTTGTCTCAGGGAAATAAAATGTGCATCTTTTCATGTGAGGATACATGTTTATCAGACACTAGTATCCCCAGTTACTTGGAATACACATACATAAATTTTAATTGCCTTGAACAGAATTAACTAGCTCATCATGACATACAATTCACTCATTGATTTTATCAATGATTTGTAGTTTCTCAGAGCATAGTCAGTGTTCTGCCATTAAATAAAAATTTGACTTTTGACATTTCATGAGCTTTGACGCTAGAAGATTTTTCACATCAAGATTTTTCAAAAGATTTGAAAGCCAACCAAGAAAGCCAAATTACATGAAGGATTTCAGGGTTGGATAAAATCAACCAACTTTTCTTGAAGAAGAAATTTCCATACTTATAATATCATTTGAATTTTTCAATGAGTTTAAAATGGTTAGACTAGAAGATCTTAACTTCCAAACCATAATTTGTTCAATTTGAGATGTAGGAGATTAGAAAAAAAAATAAATGAATTTTAACTCCCCCTAAGTGAATGCCTAGAAATAGAGCTTTTCACAATGAATTGACTCCCCCTCAAAAAGTGAATTCTTGACCCAAGGAATGAACAAACAAACAGAAGAGGATCTCCCCCTCATCAAATGCATAAAGACCCTTGGTACTTGGCGGAGACATATACTCATGCATAGTGAAAGATTTCAGACAAGCTTAACTTGTCCTTCTTCAAGTCACTATTTGATATACCACAAGATCTAATACATTGAGAGAGAAGAACTTATTTGAAAAAGAAAGGTGAGATTTATATACAGTGGATCTGAAAGATAATGATCAATTTTAGAAACATGGCATCCAGCTAGAAGAAGAGAAGTATAGTGTCAACACACTCACCAAGGGTGTCGACACACTGACAGAGCAGACAGCAGAGATTACATAGAGCACTCTTCTTTACAGATTACATGAGGACTCAACCACTTCATCAAGCCATGCTAGACCACTAAGCATTATTATCCACAGTCTTCTATGACTTTGACCAAATAACACATTTATTTTAAAACTGATAGTTTCGATGAATTTGCAAGCATATGAAGGCATTTATGACAGATTTTCAGAAACAAACAATCATGAATCCATTACACAAAGACCAAGTTCTCTTCTTAAACATGAAAATCTATCATTGCACAATGGTTTAGTGAAGATATCAGCAATTTGTTTCAAAGTATCAACAAAGTGCAATTCAAAAGATTTTTTGCTCACTTCATCTCTCAAGAAATGATGTCTGATTTCTATATGCTTTGTCCTAGAATGCTGGATTAGATTTTTTGCCAAGCAAATTGCACTAGTGTTATCACACAAGATTGGGACACATCCAAGATCTACTTGGTAGTCCTGAAGTTGATGTTTAATCCATAAAACTTGTGTGCCACAACTCCCTGCAGCAACATATTCTACTTCTGTAGTAGAGAGAGCAACATAATGTTGTTTCTTGGAAGCCCATGAAACTAAACATCCTCCCAAAAATTGGCAATAGCCACTAGTGCTCTTCCTATCTAACTAACAACCAGAAAAATCTGCATCAGAGTAAGATATTAAATTAAAATCACTGAATGCAGGAAACCACAATCCCAATTCCTGAGTTCCTGCAAGATATCTGAAAATTCTCTTTGTAGCACTCATATGGGATTCTTTAGGACAAGCCTGAAAATGAGCACACATGCATACTGAGAATTGGATGTCCGGTCTAGATGTTGTTAGATAGAGTAAGGAGCCAATCATACCTCTGTAAATTTTTGGATCTACAGGGTTACCTTTCAGATTTGAATCTAGACTCACAGTAGTGCTCATGGGAGTTGACATTGCTTTAGTATTTTCCATCTTGTATTTTTTCAGCAAGTCTTGAATGTATTTGGACTGGTTTATGAAGATTCCTTCATTTGATTGAACAACCTGCAGTCCAAGAAAGAATTTGAGTTCTCCCATTAGACTCATTTCAAATTTATTTGTCATCAATTCTGAAAATTCCTTACACAGGGAGGACTTTGTTGATCCAAAAATAATGTCATCGACATATATTTGGACCACCAAAATATCCTTTTCTTGAATTTTTGTAAAGAGTGTTTGATCAACATTACCTCTTGTATACCCTTTACCTGTAAGGAATGAGCTCAACCGATCATACCATGCTCGGGGAGCCTGTTTCAGACCATATAAAGCTTTGCCTAATTTAAATACATGGTCTAGAAGGTTAGTGCATTCAAAACCAGGAGGTTGTTCAACATAAACTTCCTCCTTAATTAAACCATTAAGAAAAGTACTCTTCACATCCATCTGTTGTAATTTGATACCATGAGCACAAGCAAAGGCAAGCAAGATTCTAATTGCTTCAAGCCTAGCTACTGGAGCAAAAGACTCTTCAAAATCTATACCAAACTCTTGATTATAGCCTTTTGCTACAAGCCTAGCCTTATTTCTTATTACTTTCCCATCCTCACTAGTTTTATTTCTGAAAACCCATTTAGTTTCAATGACTCCTTCAGCAGAAGGTCTTGGAACTAAACGCCACACCTTATTTCTCTCAAATTGATTAAGTTCTTCATGCATTGCATTTACCCAAGACACATCTTTTAAAGTATCATCTATGTTCTTAGGTTCAAGTTGAGACAGTAAGGCCATTTGATCAAGTTCAGAAATTGCTTTAAAATGAGACCTTGTCCTAGGGGGGTCAAGAAAGTTACCAATGATGCTCTTCTGTGGATGATCTCTTAGCATTCTTATGTTTATTTGATCTGTTTTCTTGACTTCATTTGCTGAGCTCTGTGCTTCACTGTGGTCTGTACTCCTTTTGATTGGTTCTTCCTTTTCTTCTTGTACTTTAGAAGTTTCTCCTTCCAAAAACTTCCCATCTTGCTCTTTTCTGCATAAGCCAACACTAAATTCATCAAATGTAATATGAGGAGATTCTTCCACAATTTGATCTTTAACATTAAAGACTCTATAGGCTCTAAAATGATCAGAGTAGCCAAGGAAAGTTCCTAAGACACTTTTGGCCTCAAATTTGTCAATGTCTTGTTTATTGTTTATTAAAATAAAACACTTGGTTCCAAACACCTTAAAATGTGCAATTGATGGTTTGTTAAGTTTCAGAATTTCATAAGGAGTCTTTTTTTTTTTTTGGTAAGTAATAAAATTTTATAGAGATGAGAAAAGAATGTACAAAGGCTCTATGATCATAAGATGCATAGGGCATAGACTCCCTTTGGAGAACAGGAGAGTGCACCCCTTTTCAAAGAAAAGGAATGTTCTCACTCCACCGTCCTCAACAAAAGGATGTCTCCTAATCATGACCACACAAGTTGTGGACTATGACTGCAAATTTGAAAATAAAATGATTAAATCAACTAAAACCCAGCAATGTTGAATCGCTTCAAGATTCCCTTGTCTCTTTGAGTATGAGCTCGGATACTACCATATTCCATGCAAATCTTAATGTCTTGGAGGATACTTATGAGCACTTGCATATTGGATCGGTCCTTATCATCAAAAATTCTTTTACATCTTTCTCTCCAAATCCACCATATAGTTGTCTTCAAAGCTAGTTGGGCAAGGGACCATATTGTATTATGCATGGGAAAATTTACTTTCAGCCTGTTAATTTCCTCTCTTAAACTATGTTCAGGAGGTCTTCCAAGATCGAACCGACGAAGGATCTGTTTCCAAAGCCAATTGCTATAGACACAAGTGAAAAAAAGATGGTCATGATCTTCCTCATTTTCCCTGCAAAGAACACATTTATTAGCTAGATGGTACCCCTTCAATTTCAGATTGCTTTGAGTTGGAAGTTTTTGCAGATCCGCTTGCCAAATGCATATATTATATTTCTGCGCTCCAGGCTTTCCCCAAATCCAGTGGTAGTTGCTATTATGAACATGCTTGGTTCTGATTTCATTCCATACAGAAGAGATGGTAAACTTCCCTTTGTTGTGCTTCCAAGTAATGAGATCATGTTGATCCTGAGAGATAGGTATGTTACTGATGATTGGCCAAAGAGTTATCATATCAGGAGAAGTGGCAATAGGTAGGGCCCATTCTCCATTTCTGATGAAGTGATGAATAGTAATATCCTTAGGGGCCCCTAAATCTTGGCGAACTCTATCCCCATAAATCTGAAAAATACTTCTTCCAGCTATCCATGGATCATACCACATGCTGAATTGAGAGTTATGATTTATATGGTAAGCAATCTGATTTCTTATCCAGTCTCTTTCTTTTAGAACAGCCTTCCAAGCTGAAGAGTAATTGTACCTGCATTTGACAACCCATAAGCTCTCCTTAGATAGGTATTTATTGTATAACCAGTCCACCCAAAGAGAAGGTTTCCTTTGCAACACATCCCAAAGAATCTTGACCGTGGCAGCTCTATTCCAATCTGTAAGTTTTTCAGACCAAGACCTCCTTCTTGCTTAGTCCTGCAAATATCCTCCCATCTTATCATGTGAATAGCTTTCTTGTCCGAAGAACCATTCCAGAAGAAATGTCTACAGATTTTTTCAATTTGGTTTAGCAAACCAGTAGGCAGAATGAAGGCCGAAGACCAGTAGATGGAGAAGGAGCGCAGCACTGATCCAATTAGTTGAAGGCGGCCCGCTTTAGAAAGAAGGCGATTTTTCCAAGAGTTCAGTCTTCTTTTGATCTTTTCCAGTAAAGGAACACAGTGAATCTTCTTAATAGAAGAGGAGATCAAAGGGAGCCCCAAGTAAGGAACCGGTAAAGTACCTTCAGCAACTTCTAGAATTCTCAAAAAATCAACTTTGTTATTTATATCTCCCCCAAAGAAAAGCTTGCTTTTTGCTTTATTCATGAAGAGACCCGAGTAGGAGGAGAAGACATGCATCACATTCTTAACATTTTGAGCGCTAGATTTATCATTTTTGAAGAAAATGATGAGGTCATCTGCAAATATTGTGTGGGAAACTTTTAAAGGACCAGCAGAAGGGACTTTGATATCCCCATTGAGGACAGCTCTCTCCATAATAGCTGTGAATCCTTCCATAACAATAGTGAAGAGATAAGGCGATAAGGGGTCTCCTTGTCTTACTCCATTCACCCCTTGGAAGAAACCCTCCGGAGAACCATTAAAGAGAACTGAAAATGAAGGATTTTCAATACAGTTTCTGATCCAGTTGATGAAAGTTTCTGGAAATCCCATCTTGTTCATCATAAAATAAATGAAGTGTCTATTCACTGAATCAAAAGCTTTCTTCAAATCGTAGGTAAACATAAATGGTATTGAATAATGAGAATATTTACAAGAGGCCATATCTACACAGTCTTTCTTCAAATCTTCCTTTAAGCAAAGAATCTTCCCCTTGGGTTTAGAATGTAAGTCTTTAACAATGTCATTGGCCAGAAGAATGTTGTCATTTATTGATCTACCTCTAATGAAGGCCGCTTGATTTTTGCTGATAATCATAGGAAGAACACTCTGTAAACGATTAGCCAAGATCTTGGAGATAATTTTATACATGAAATTACAAAGCGAAATTGGTCTGTACTGATCAAAAGAATCTGCCCCTTCAGATTTTGGAATTAGAGCTATGAAGGTACAATTTATTTGCTTTAGAAGTCTAGATGTTCTAAAATAATATTGCACCGCTTGAATCACCTGATCACCAATAATCTCCCAAGTACATTGATAAAATTCAGCAGGAAAGCCATCCGGTCCAGGACTTTTTCCTTTGGGAGAGTGGAAGACAACATTCTTAATTTCCTCAGGAGAAACATCATCACACAAATGAGTTATATCCGTGTCATGGAGAGTATGAATGACATTAATATCGCCGAAGTTGTTATCTGCCGGAAGTTGATTTAGTAAAGAATGAAAGAAGTCCACTGAGTGCTTCTTCACTTTTTCAATATCCTTGACTATATTGCCTTGCTGATCCACACACTGCTTAATAGTATTGACTGCTCTTCGGGTTTTAAAAGCTGCATGAAAAAACTTGGAATTGCTGTCCCCCAGGGAGAGCCATTGCTGTCTAGACTTCTGCTTGATGTAGGATTCTTCCATATTAAGCCTTTTGAGATAATTTTGCCTTGCATTATGTTCCTCAGTAATAAGCACCTGGTTTAAAGGATCCCTTTGGAGCTTAGCTTGAGCAGCGGAGAGGACATCTCTACTATTCTTCAAATAGTCAAGAACATTTCCGAATTCGTCTTTGTTCCATTTCTTCAAAGCATCTTTAACAGATTTCAGTTTTTTGCAGAGAACATAAGTGGGAGAACCATGAAAATCAATATCCCAAGCATCCTTTACTACTTCCAAGAAATTTGCATGTTGAGTCCACATGGAGAAGAATTTGAAAGGTTTCGGACCAGTAGAAGCAGCGCTAGTAGAATGAGCAACCAACATGGAATGATCAGAAAAGAAAGAAGCTTTGTATTCCACATAAGCTTCAGGGAACACCGATAACCACTTATCATTAATCAAACACCTGTCCAGTCTTGCAGCAATTCTTCTATCTCCCAAAGAACAATTATTCCAGGAGAGGATATTACCCACAGACTTCATATCAATAAGACCAGCATCTGTCATCATATTGTTGAAAGCGTCAAGCATGTGCTGCGGAATGAGGTTCCCCCCAACCTTCTCAGAAGAATGGCGAATACAATTGAAGTCTCCAAGCACAATCCAAGGAGAATTCCCAATGGAATTGTTATAGTGAGTAATAATATTCTGCCAAAGAGTTTCTCTTTCCTGATGTAAATTTGAAGCATAGACCGCAGATAAGAAAAACATATTCCCAGTGTCAAGCTGAACACCTTGAAGATGAATAATCTGATTATCAATATGCAAAGCAGTGAAAGAGTATTTTTTATGATCCCAAAGAATCCATATACGGCCATTAGAGCAATTACTGTTATGAATCAGACTAGCTTCATCCCACAACTGAGCTTTACTAATCTGAATATTTTTCTCTTTAATTTTTGTTTCCAGAAGAATGACTATTTGACAGTGCATGGAATAGAGTAACTTCCTGAGCTCCCCACGCTTATCACATTTGTTAATACCTCTCACATTCCAACTTATAATGTCCATAGGTAAATGGAGAAGAAGAGACGATGCAATCTTACTTCCTTCGATTTCCCTGCATAGGAATTCCATGACCCGTTTTCTTTTTCCTGTCCATTTCATCCACCACGTTTAGAGAAGTAAACTTCCTATTCGTGTCTCCCACGCTAGCTGGAGAACTCACAGCAGATGGATCATAAGTAGAAACACTTCCCCCTTGACGCTGGATTTCTTTCCCATCATTCATTTTATGAGGATGCATACCATAAGTAGACACATTCGATTGCTTAGGAGGCAAAGGAATAGAAGAAGGCGAAGGATTGCATGGGAGCGGTGTGCTTACCTCCTTATGAGTGGGCAGCCCACTATCCTTCTCCAGATTATCTTCCTTTTGAATATTTGAATTGCTTTGCATATTATCTTTCCTTAGCGTAAGAGACTTACCCGAAGAAGACCTGCTATTCCCTGATTCAGTATTTTCATAGAAGGTACACCGAACTCCTCTCCATTGATTTCCTTAGTAACATCCATCGAAATCCTTCCCTCTTCTTGCATTATGGCTGGCGAAATATTACCTTCCATAGCTTGTTCTAGACTTGCAAGGATTGCAAACTGGTTACTATTCCTTGCATGCGCAGCAGATTTGGTGACTATGTTTGAACTTTCATTGCTTTCCTTTTGCTTGTAGACTTGGTGAACCTTCGGTGCAGGTTTAACATTTTTCCCACACTGGCCAAGAAGATGACCGAAATTTCCACATGCTCCACATCTCCTCGGTTTCCAGGAGTAGGAAATATGCAAGGAATGCATCGATCCATCAAGATCCTTGTATGTGATCATGTTGGGGAGCTCCTCCTCTGAAGATACCAGAACACAGGCTCTGGCAAAAGATAATCTCCTTCGTTCAGCTGTTAATTTGTCCATGAATAACGGTTCTCCGATGGTACTACATAGTTTAGAGATGAATTGCTTGGACCACAGATGGATCGGAAGACTATGAATAGAGATCCAAACAGGAACATTTTTAAGGCTTTCAAGCTCCATGCGCACTCCCTTTTCCCATCTCCTCAGAATCATGGGGTGTCCCCTTATAGACCAGTAGTTCTCCAGGATACGAGTGACATCCTCTTCACTATCAAGCTTGCATAAAAAGAAGCCATTCTCCAAGAGATGAAGATCGAACCCTACCAC
Organism: Colocasia esculenta; assembly: GCA_014218235.1. Classification (NCBI taxonomy): domain Eukaryota; kingdom Viridiplantae; phylum Streptophyta; class Magnoliopsida; order Alismatales; family Araceae; genus Colocasia; species Colocasia esculenta. Next base: position 90,009,043 of record CM024757.1, read on the forward strand.
TCCCCATCTGTTCTTAATGAAAGAAGAAAGAGGCATAAATGAGGTTTTCAGGTCAACCACGTACCCTACAATGGTACGATCCCAAGCACCTTGAAGTTCTTCCAAGTCTTCAGCATCGCAAACAGCAATCTTCTTGTCTTCCTCCAGAAGGGCTGGAGGTATGAAGGATAGAGCGTGGTTACTCCCGGTGGTTGGTGCAGCAAACAAACTTGCCCATGTTTTTGGTGTAGCTGACACTTGCACCGGGGCAGGACCTCTTGATTTGGATCTCACCCTCGAAGAAGATCTCCCTCTAGAAGAACTTCTCACGTGCATTGCTCCCATACTCGAACCAGGAACATTCGAGGACGAACCTGCAACAACCGTCATCGGCAGAGCATCCTCTTTGCTTGACGACAGACCATCACCACCCATCGCCTCCAAGAAGCAGCAAGTCCGAACACTCAAGGAAGTAGACCCTGGTTGGAGGAGATCCAACCAGTGGCTGCCCTCGGAAGAAGGGCGAAGCTCACCGAAGGGAGGCCCTGACAGAACGCCAGAGGACCACCCACCCACCGCCGGACGGCGGGGGTGAGCACACACTCACCAGACTTGCGCAATCCCCAGAGCTTCTCTCTCTAGAATTCTAGAGAGAGAGCGCCTTCCCTTCTCTTCATAAGGAGTCTTTTTGCAAGAAGGTCTTACCATTGCACGGTTTATGATATAACAAGAGGTGTTAACTGCTTCAGCCCAGAATTTCCTTGGCAGACCACTCTCAATCAACATGGTTCTTGCCATTTCAACAAGAGTTCTGTTTCTCCTTTCAACAACTCCATTTTGTTCAGGAGTTCTTGGTGATGAAAACTTGTGGATGATTCCTTCTTCCCTGTAGAAATTTTCAAAGTCAGTGTTCTCAAATTCACCACCATGATCGGACATGATTGAAATGATTTTGAATTTTCCTTCCTGTGCAACTCTTTTGTAAAATTCATGAAATTCAGTGAATGCATCATTTTTGTGAGCAAGAAAGAAAACCCAAGTGAATATAGAAAAGTCATCAACAAGAACATATCCAAACCTTTTTACATTTAGACTGTTTGTCCTTGTGGGTCCAAATAGATCCATATGGATGAGTTCAAAAGGTTTAGTAGACTAACTTTCTCATCTACTTTTGAAAGATTTTCTTGTTTGCTTACCTTGGGAACATGCATCAAAAAGCTTCAAATTGTTTTTGAAAGAAATTTCAGGCAACCCTACAACCATGTTAAACTTTGCTAACTTGTGAAGCATAGTGTAAGTAGCATGACCTAGTCTACGATGCCACAAGGAAGCTAAGTCATTTTTATTTGCAGTTAAGCATAGGTTAATGTTTTCAGGTTCATCAAGATCAACCATGTAGACATTATTTATTCTTTTTCCAGAAAATTTTACAAGATCTGAATTTGGTTCAAAAATAGTACAACCAAGTGAGTCAAAGATTACCTTGTGACCTTGTCACACAGTTGATTGATACTCAGAAGGTTGAACTCCAAACCTTCCACCAGATGGACATCATCAATTGAATTTGTAAGATTTTTCCCTACCTTACCTGACCCAACAATCTTACCCTTGCTGCTTCCACCAAATGTAACATGACCAGCCTTCTTTTCAGATAGAAGACATAATTTGTCTCTGTCTCCTGTCATATGTCTTGAATAGCCACTATCTAAGTACCACATGTTCTTCTTGGCTGTAAGACATACCTGCACACATAATCAAAGAAGATTCTTTGGAACCCAAGTACATGTGGGTCCCACAATGCCTCCAAGATTAACAACATAAGTAAGCAGGTCTTTTGGAATCCACAGTTGCTTATTCACTTTTGAATTTTTCTCATTTCTGAAATTATGCTGGTTTTTACTCGGTTTTCTGTTTTTATGGTGTTTTGAACCATTCGCATTCAAGACTTTTCTGTTGAGCCTTTCCTCCACATTTTTAGAGTGATATCTGAATTTGTTTTGATGTCTCAGTCGTTCAGGATGTTGTGTTTCATCACATCTGGCAAAGTCACAGATATGCGTCGACACTCTGAAGGGATAGTGTCGACCTAAATGATTCCATTTCGACCATTTTTGAGTATTGAAGTCATTTGATCTTGATTTAACATATGCCCACCTGGTGTGAGGCCAGTTCTATGATACTGTTGACCTGTCATTTGTCCAGTTTCCAAAATTTTGTGATTTTCTGTATAAGTGTCTCGACCTATCATAAGAGTAGTGTCGACCTTGCCAGGCAGGTGATTTCAGCTTTTTGTTCTTTTTAAACACTTGTTCAGTTTCAACCTTTGTCTTCTTTCTTCCACTTGTTTCTTTATTGAAAATTATTTTTGTTTTTCTGTCTGATCTTGCATCTTTTCCATTTCTCTCATTTCTCTGTCCTGTAGGAGTAGAAGTTTCTGAAGTTTTTGAAGAAATGAATGCTATGGTCTTCAGTCCTACTTCCTTTTTCTTTGTGGGATTAAAACCTAACCCCTCTTTATTGAAATTAACTCTTGGGCCTAGAAGGGCTTCAAGATTATTCTTGCCACTTACAATTTTTTCAAGAACTTCATGCCTTTTGTTTATTTCATTTTGCAGAACTTCAACTTCCTTTTTTAGATTAATGTTAACACTGTGTAAGGCATCATTTTTTTCAGAGACAAGAGCTATTTCATTAAGACTTTCAATATTTTGATTTTTCAGTTCACTAACCACTTCTTTTAGAGCACTTATCTCTTGTGAAAATTCTTTTTCTTTTTCTTTTGTTGAGGTGTTCTGAGAGGAACTTTTCAATTTCTTCTTGAGCATTTTATTTTCTTTTTTAAGAGCATCATACTGATCCAAAAGTTCAAAGTAAACATGCTCCCAATCATCAGAATCAAAATCTTTAAATGGAGACATTACCTCTTCTTCTTCTTCTTCTATTTCTCTAGCCATCAGACATATCTTTGAGTGAGTATCCTCAGCATCTGAGCTCTCTTCTTCTTCATCTTCTTCTTCTTCACTCGAGGTTCCGACCATAGCCTTTTGCTTGTTTCTGTTCCATCTGGGCTGAGTTTTCTTCTGAACCTCAGGACATTCAGACTTGACATGTCCTGGTTTCCTGCAATTATAGCAAACAATTCTATCAATCTTTTTATTTGTATTCACTTTGGACTTTGACAAATTATTGTTATATGGTTTCTTTTTCAGAAATCCCTTACCTTCCTTTCTCAGAAATTTCCTGAACTTTCTGGTTATTAATGCAAACTCACCTGAGTCATCTTCAGAACTAGAAGACTCACTTTCTTCAGTAGCTTCCTTTGTGCTGGGACTTGCTTTGAGAGCAAGAGGCTTCTTCTTCTTCATATCATCTTCAGTTCTTCTTAATCCCAACTCATAGGTTTTTTTTTTTTCGGTAAGTAATAATTCATTGAAAAAGAAAGAAAGTAATGTACAAGATCCCACAGCCTAGATAAGGCCCATGGGAAGAGCACTCCTAATGGAGGACAGGAGAGTGTACCCCACCTCAAGGAGGTGGAATATTCTCACTCCACCGTACACAACATTAGGATGACTAGGAAAACACTCTTCATGACCACACAAGTTGTGGACTATGAATAAAGAAGTCTAAAGAATCAACAAAAGGTAGGGACTACACAGAAATATTGAATCTCCTAAAGATGTCCTTTTCCCTTTCCAATTTCACCTCCTTCTTGGAATGTTCCATGCAGAGCTTGATGTCCAGAAGAATGGATATAAGAACTTGCATTTTGGAGTGATCCTTATTTTCAAAGCTTCTCAAACACCTTTCTCTCCAGATCCACCACACCGCTGTCTTGAGAGCAAGCTGAGCAAGGGAAGTAACAGTTGTATGATAAGGAAAATTAGTGTAAAGTCTTTCCATTTCTTTTTCCAAACCATCTTCAGGTGGTCGGCCAATCTGAAATCTGCTAAGAATCTCTTTCCAAATCCAATTGCTGTACTCACAAGTGAAATAAATATGCCTATTGTTTTCCTCATGTTTTCTGCATAAAACACACTGGTTAGCCAGCTGAAAGCCTCTTCCTTGCAAATGGTCTTGAGTTGGTAGTTTTTGAAGAATGGCTTGCCACAAGCAAAGATTGAATTTTTGAGCGCCCGGCTTCCCCCAAATCCAATGATAATTACGCATGACATTGGTCTTGGATCTGATTTCATTCCACACAGAGGAAATAGAAAATTTGCCATTGTTGTGATTCCAAGCGATTTGGTCATGAAGATGCCCATTAATTCTCAAGTTCTTAATAGTAGGCCAAAGAGTGAGCATTTGGTGAGAGGTCGCTGTTGGTAAATTCCAATTGCCATTCAAAATAAACTGGTCAACCATGATGTCCCTAGGAGCACCCAGATCTTGACGAACCCGATCTCCATATAGCTGAAATATGCTTTTTCCCAAGATCCAAGGGTCATACCACATCCTAATGTTGGAACCAGTAGAGATATGGTAATTGATATGATCCTTTAGCCAGTCCCTTTCTTGAAGCACAGACTTCCAGGCATTTGAGTAGGTCGGCCTACTTTTGATCATCCAAATACTCTCCTTTGAAAGATATTTCTGATGGATCCAGGTAACCCACATAGTATCTTTATTTTGCAAAACATCCCAAAGTAACTTAACCATAGCAGCACGGTTCCAGTCATGGAGGCGTTTTATACCCAGCCCACCTTCTTTTTTCGGCCTGCAGACATCCTTCCACTTGATCATTTTGAAAGCTTTCTTATCTGAGCAACCTTGCCAAAAGAAATTTCTGATAATTTGCTCAATCTGATGTATTAACCCCTTGGGCAGAGTGAAGGCCAAAGACCAATATATAGAATAAGAATGGAGTACCGAATGTATCAATTGAAGCCGGCCAGCTTTAGAGAGAATACGGTTCTTCCAAGAGCTCAGTCTTTTAGTGATCTTTTCCACAAGAGGGGCACAATGCACTTTCTTAATAGAACAAGAAATAAGAGGAAGACCAAGGTAATTAACTGGCATTTTACCTTCTCCTACCTCCAGAATGCTGAGGAAGTCTAGCTTATTCCTGACCATTCCACCAACAAATAATTTGCTTTTGTTGTGGTTGAGCTTTAGACCAGAGTAAGTGGAGAATTTCTGCAACACATGCCTTATCCTTTCAGCCGACCTGATGTCCTCTTTGAAAAAAATGACAAGGTCATCCGCAAACACAATATGAGAGACCTTTATGTGTGCAGCCGAAGGGACCTTGATGTCCCCATTGTTAACCTCCCTGTCCATAAGAATGGAAAATCCCTCCATAGCTATAGTAAAGAGGTAAGGAGAAAGAGGGTCTCCTTGTCTGATCCCGTTAGTGCCATGAAAAAAACCTATTGGGGATCCATTAAAAAGAATGGAGAAAGTGGGATTATCAATACAATTTCTGATCCAGTTAACAAATTGAGCAGGGAAACCCATCTTATTCATCATGAAATAAATGAAATTTCTATTGAGAGAATCAAAAGCCTTTTTCAAGTCTGCCTTGAAGCACAGAAGACTACCCTTAGATTTGGAGTGTAAGTCCCGAACAATATCATTAGCAAGCAAAATGTTGTCCTGAATAGTTCTTCCTTTGATAAAGGCTGCCTGATTGTTACTGATAAGCTTAGGAAGAACCACCTGCATTCTGTTAGCCAAGATCTTCGATATAATTTTATAGAGGAAATTACAAAGAGAGATCGGCCGATATTGATCAAACGAATCAGCTCCATCAGATTTTGGAATAAGAGCGATAAAAGTGCAGTTGATTTGCTTGAGAAGTCTGGCTGATGTAAAATAATGCTGAACTGCAGAGATAACCTGATCCCCCACAATCTCCCAAGTGCTTTGATAAAATTCAACCGGGAAACCATCCGGTCCTGGACTCTTGCCTTTGGGAGAATTAAAAATCACATTCCTGATCTCTTCATTAGTGACCGGCTGGCATAACTTAGTGGTATCTTCCTCTTCCAAGATTCGGCTGGCAGTAATGTTATCCATGTTACACATAACAGCAGGCTGATTTAGAAGGGAAGTAAAGAAATTAACCGTGTGCTCTTTGACCCTCTCAATATCTTCTATCTTGTTTCCGCTAGCATCAGTACAAGTCTTAATTGTGTTGGCTGCCTTTCTAGCTTTAAAAGAAGCATGGAAGTATTTAGAGTTGGAGTCTCCCAACGAAAGCCAATTTTGTCTAGACTTTTGTTTGAAAAAAGATTCCTCCATTTCAAGAGCTTTTAGGTATTCCTGCTTCTTCTATTTTCTTCTTCAATAAGTTGGCAATCCAAAGGATTTCTTTGCAATTGAGATTGAGTAGCCGCAAGATTTTCTCTTTTTTTCCTAACCATATCATGCACATTTCCAAATTCTTCATTGTTCCATTTTCTCAACGCCCTTTTGACCTCTTTAAGCTTCTGACAAAGGATAAAGGTAGGTGACCCCTGAAATTGTACCTGCCAAGCTTTTCTAACAACTTCAAGGAAATTATGATGCTTAGTCCAAATGTCAAAGAATTTAAAAGGTTTCCTCCCAGTAGAAGCTTCACTAGAAGAATGGGCAACCAACATGGAGTGATCCGAGAAATAAGTAGCAGAGTAATCCACATAAGCTTCAGGGTACATAGATAACCACTGGTCATTAATTAAACACCTATCTAGTCTAGCCATGATTCTTCTATCTCCCATAGAACAGTTCGACCATGACAAAATATTCCCTATTGCTTTCATATCCAAAATGCCAGCCTTATGAATCATTGAGTCAAAGGAATTAAGCATATGATGGGGAACTGGATTCCCCCCACTTTTTCGGAAGCATGGCGGACACAGTTGAAGTCTCCCATTAAAATCCACGGAGCATTATGAGTGAAGGCAGCAGAGTGATTTATGATATTATTCCACAGCATCTCTCTTTCATGGGAAGGTTGGAAGCATAGATAGCAGAAAGGAAAAAAGTCTGACCAGAATCCAGCTTTGTGCCACTCAGATGAATAATTTGATCAGTAATTTGAATAACATGAAAGGAGATTTTCTTGTCATTCCAGAGAACCCAGATTCTACCTCTAGAGCAATTGCTGTTGTGAACTAAGCTAGCATCAGCCCAGATTTGCGCTTTACAAGTATCCACATTACTATCCTTGATCTTGGTTTCTAGCAAAATAGCAATATCACATTGCATAGAATAGATAATTTTCCTCAATTCCCCTATTTTAGAATTCTTGTTTATTCCTCTTACATTCCAACTGATAATCTTCATATCAAAAAGTATTAAGATTGGGCCCGGTTCCTCGTTTCCTTTGGCTTATTTCTGGTGGCGTGAGATGGCATCCCATGTCCCATTTTCCTCTTTCTTTCCATTTCATCCACCACATTTAATGTGGTGAATTTTCTAGTATTTGTTCCCACGCTATCAGGAGAGAGAGCAACAGATTCCTTACCTTTCGCTTCGCTGGCCAGGGAGATGATATCATTTGATTCGCCAGACCTGCCTATGGTTATGCTTAGCTTGCATGGGGGCGGTAAGATGACCTCCTTCCCTTTGAAACCACTTACTTCTTTCTCACCTTGATACGTATCCAGAGCATATGCTGGCGCTTCTTTCTCCGAAGAATCCATTGCCTTCTGTTGCATGCTTTCCTTAACTTGCGCGGCCTCCTTTGTTATTGTGTCACCTACCTTCTCTCCAACGTGAAGGTCCAGAATACACGTATCCTTGGATTGCAATCCTTCCATGCTTGGAGTCTTACCCGAAGTAGCCTCAGCCTGCACATTATTCGCATGCACGATAATTCCATCCTCTTCTATAGGGTTATCAAATTCTTCAACGTCACTTTGTAAATTGGCAAGTATGGAGAACTGATTATTGTTTAGATTTGAATTTTCCCCAAGTTTGGGTTTGATGGAGGTACCAGTGACATCATCTTTCTTCCTGTAAATTTCCTGTATGACCGTGCTAGCTTGTTGGGGTGATTTTTTACATTGTCCCTGAAAGTGACCAAATGTACCACATGTTGCACATCTTCTTGGCTTCCAAGAATAAGAGATGTTAAGTGAATGCAGAGTACCATCTAGTTCTTTGTAGGTAACAGATGAAGGTAGCTCAACTTCCGAGGAGACCATAACACAGGCTCTGGCATACGATAATCTCTTCCGTTCAGCAGTTAATCTATCCATGAATAGAGGTTCTCCCACTGTGCTACACAACTTCGATATGATATCTTCGACCACAAGTGAATCGGAAGACCATGAATAGTGACCCAAACAGGGATGTTTTTTAGACTTTCAAGTTCCATGCGAACGTCTTTGGCCCATCTTCTTAATATCATGGGATGCCCTCTAATAGACCAAAAATTCTCCAGGATACGGGTAACATCTTCCTCGCTGTCCAGTTTGCATAAGAAAAAACCATTTTCCAGAAGATGCAAATCGAAACCAACTACTCCCCACCTGTTCTTGATGAAAGACGAAAGAGGCATAAATGATGTTTTAAGATCAACCACATACCCCACAATGGTCCGGTCCCAAGCTCCTTTCAATTCTTCCAAGTCCTCAACATCACAGACCGCAACAAGCTTGTCCTCAATACTTGCAGGAATAATGTATGATAACGAGTGAGAAGAGTCACTCGATGTTGGAGCAGCAAAAAGGCTGGCCCAAGTCTTCGGAGCAGTGGACACTCCAATAGGATTCCGGGAGCGTGACCTGCGCGGTGCTCTAGAAGACGAACGTCCTCTTCCTTCCCTTTGACCGAGGTCGCCTCTTCCCATTCTTTCTTGAACCAAAGCTGCCGAGCGAGCCTTCAAAGGAGATACTGCGGAGTCTCTCGAGGGAACCAAGCTCTGCATGCCTGACGTGGGAGACGCCATACCGCAATCATTACCTGCAACAACCCTCAACTTTGAAGCCTCCTTGGACACGAACACGCCCTCATCAGCAGCAGCAGTCGCAGATGGCATCACGAGGCGCCCACACCCGCTCACAAGACCGCCCACACCCGCAAAAGGAACGGCGGCTGCTCACGGCCCAGGGCACTTCCCTCGCAAGACTGGAAGAGGATATGGTAGACCCCGGTCGGTGGGGATCCTTCCGGTGGTAGCTCTCAAGAGATGATCCCAAGAGCCCGAGATCCTCCTGCAGCACGGGAGGGAAGCTCCACCCACCGCCAAGGGGCGGGGGGGAGCCCCAGGCACGAAACTCACCAACACTCCCTTTCCCCAGAGCTTCTCTCTCTAGAATCGCCTAGAGAGAGAAAAAGAAGTACGGTCAGCCACTCCCACAGACCGTCCTCCCAACTCATAGGTCATTAAAGAACCTATTAATTCATCTACAATTGTTGTGGACAAATTTCTAGATTCTTCAATAACAGTGGCTTTAGTATGCCACACGGGAGTCAATGATCTAAGAATCTTTCTAACCAATTCTTTATCCGTGTAGACTTTACCCAATTCTTCAACCCATTTGTTAACATAGTTAGTCTACCATACATCTCAGAAATTGTTTCATCTTGTTTCATTCGAAATGCCTCATATTCAGAAACTAACATGTTGGCTTTAGTTTCTTTTACCTCAGATGTGTCTTCATAGATTACCATAAGGCGATCCCAGATCTCTTTAGCACTGTAACATGAAGAAACTCTTGAGAATTCAGTTGGATGCAGTGAGCACTGCATGATGTTCATTGCACTCTAGTTAGCATTTGACTTTTTGATCTCTTCTGGAGTCCACTTCTCTTCGTCCTCGGACAGCTCATAAGGTCCAATGTTCACTACTCTCCATATTTGATGGTCTTGAGCTCGAAAGAAAACCTGCATACGAGTTTTCCAATATGCATAATTAGTACCATCAAAATATGGTGGTCTGTTCACAGAATGACCCTCAGCAATATAACCTCTAGATTCCATCATACACAGATCACTCCTGGTTGTGAAACCAAATAAGTTGGAGAACCTGCTCTGATACCACGTGTTGTGTGTAGAAAGAGTATCTAGAGGGGGGGTGAATAGAGAATCTTAAAAATTTTATGTCAATTCAGAAATTAAAGAGAATTGATATGTTAATATCAATTGGACGACCAGTTTACGCAGCAAAGGAGAGATCAAACCACACAAGAGAGGAAAATTTTAAGGTGGTTCGGCTCCAATGAGGAGACCTACATCCACCCCTCAGTAAACCAGTGAGGAACCACTATGAGAACCATTGAGACAAAATCTCAAACACATGCTGATTCACAGCTTTTACACATCCGCTGACTCACAGCTTGAACCAACCGCTGATACACAGTTTCAACCCAATTGATCCAATCATAGCCCGTGAATGATCAATTCAATCTACTTCACAGAGAAGCAGATTGCCCACAGTTCAAAGAACACAGAAGAATCGAATAGAAACCAAAAAATGAAGAGATGCCATAATTAATTTTGGGATCGTCGAACTCCCTGTTTAGAATCCAGATTCAAATCGCAACACTTCTGGTCTTCAGATTTGATCCATCTTCCAATAAATTCCACCAGGAATTGGTTCCAATCGAATCACACAGAGCAGCGTTGAAGAAACTTTTCGATCCTTTGCTCACGAACGGTCTGCTCCTGCTGTTCTAAGCTTCAATTCTTGCTTGATTCAGCACCGCATCCACCAGATCTGAGTTCTGATCTGAAATCACCTCTTCGAGCTCCTCACAGAAAGTCTCTCCTCTTCCTCTCTGAGCTCTGGTAAAATTTCCCTCTTTTTCAGCTCTCTTTCCGGCTCACGCACCTTTTTAACACTTCACCTTCGAATCCGTTATTCACGATCTCCTCAAGTGGGCCCCTCAACAGATTCCTCAAAAATGATGGAGGGAATCTTTTTCCCGCCTAGGAATTAGCATCTTCCAGAAGCAGTGACGTGTATACATGGTCTCAGATGTTGAATCTAGGATCACATGCCAATTCAATTATTGACTGGCAGCGGCAACTCTGTTAGGAAAAAATTCCAAGTGTGATAGTGTTTACACTACAAGGATGTAGTGTCGACACTCATATAAGAGTTTAGACAGAATGAGATCCAAATCATGCAGATTCGTTGATTAAAATTCACAACATAGTGATACTGATGTTTTGTCAGAGAATCTAAAAAAAGCAGACATATAGCGTCGACCTTATCTGAGGATAACGTCGACCTATCTGATGACAGTGTCGACCTAAAGACACTGTCGACCTTATCTTCATCTTTCTTTGCACAATACCTTGATGCCAGAGAAGTGTTGATCTTATCTGAGCTTAGTGTTGACCTTACCAGAATACATCCTTTGAGTGGGACTTTGAGAAGTCACAAGTGTCGACCTTCCCTCTGAGTAGTGTCGACCTGTTCTGATCATATCTCTTCAGTGCAACTTGATAAGATCAATAGTGTCGACCTATGTAGTAGGTAGTGTCGACCTTATGGATGAAACTGATTTTCTTCACTTGAAGTAAATACTTTTCCTATGAACCATACATCACAAGTCAGATATCTATGATTTGTTATTTGAATTATGACATCATCAAAACTAGGGACACAACATATATTTGGGTGTTTCCTTTTAACACATCTCTCTAAACTTGGACACCCATATATATAGAACATATTGAGGTATTTTTGCAGCATGAAGCCACCATACCAAAACCCTAAGCAAAACCCAAGAGAGAAAGCTTCTTCCGGCTGCTCTACTTTAACCCTCCGTCCAGAGCGAGGAAGATCCATCTTCCGAACAGAGTTGGAGTCGGTTCGTCCATGGTTCAAGCTTCCACGTCATCTGATAATCATCAAGTTGAAGCTTGGAGTTCTTCTGGACGACCAGCGACAAGAGTTCTTCATCTGGATTTGACTTTTCATTTCAGAACTCTTGTTCTTTCATACTTTTCATATATCTGTGTGTGTGGTAGTGATTCGAGCATTTCTTGTGATTGATTCACGTGTGTCTAGTTGTTCTAAATGCGTGTTTGCTTCAGACAACGTGGGTGAGTGTGTTGTAAGAGTCGAACTCGCTCATAAGCAGTCGTTCTGCGTGTGTGTGTGGACGGTGGACGTAGGATATACAAGTTGTGTACTCCAAACCACCTTAAATCATCGTGTCTATGGTTTGAACGTTTTATGGTAGATGTTTGGTAGGCACGTTGGTTTCTCACATGTCAGATAGAATGTGATTTGTTCTGCTCATAATCAACGCGTACATCTTAGCTCGAATTCAATACAGTTCTGTTTGAGATTTCGATAAGTTAGTGTTACCATCGAAAAGAAGGTCATAGTGTTTCTAGTTGGTAGTAATCTATTCAACCCCCCCTTCTAGATTACTGTTAAGATAGTTTCGCATATCTTTCAATTGGTATCAGAGCTTTGGTTTCTCCGATTTTCTGTTTTAATTATTTGATCTTACGATCAGGAGAGAGTCGATCTAATGGAAACTAACAAAGGCTTTATGGCTGAAGGACACTCAGTGTCCAGGCTACCCTTCTTTGACGGCACTGACTATCCATATTGGAAAAATCGTATGCAGGTCTTTCTAAGAGCTCAAGACTATGAGCTACGGAAGAACGTCAGCAAAGGAGCATATGTGCTGCCCAAGGATGAAGATACTTGGACCAAGGAACAAATTCGTAAAGGAACTCTCAATTGGAGCACATTGAACATGATGCAGTGCGCCATGTTTAAAAGCTTTTCCCACTCTAAATTAACAACGCCTAACTTCTAAGTTGAAATAGAGTGAAGCCTGGTAAAACAAGGCCAATTTGTCATTTACTGTCAATTGATCATGTACACATTATCTTCATGCACCAACTGAACATTACCCACTTCGAAATATGGTTTTCTACAATGGCTTTTATTCACAGGAGTTGTCTTAGTTTCTTATGTTCCTTGAACGATGTTTTCTAACTACTACAACTTAAGAATCCCATGGTATTATTTTCTTACCATTGTAGACCTTTGATTTGTCTTCATACTAGTGGGTATGACATTTTATACTGGGTATATACCAATTTTCAACCTTTAGTCCCATTTGGACACTCATTGCATATCAATTTTTGTCAAAATTTCTGTCTGGCAACAAAACTGAGTGTGCCTGTCGACAACTCCAAATGCGCCTGTCAACAGCCGGCGGCCTGGGCAGTTTAGTAGCCCAACTGACGCGCCGTTTTGGCCGGATTTTGTGGGTCCCTTTCCATTTCAAAATCTTTTCAAATCTCTTTAAAAGGACAACCACGTCTTCTCACCCTATTCCCAACTTCTAAATCTCCTCTCCTTCCCCTTTTCAACCCTAACCTTCCTTTCTCCAGGGCGCCAGATCTTTCCCACTCTGACTTCACACCCTCCAGGGCTCCCAAGGGCAAACGTCTTGTCTCCCATTGCCGTCCTGCCTCTTCCGGCATCGGAGAGGGTTCCGGGCCTCCTGCAGAGCGCCGAACCAAGCATCGAGATGACCGTCTCCCAGAACTCATCGTCCCTCCGAATTTGCACCTCCTTAGGGTTCATGGCTCCTTCACCAAGTTCGTGCAACCACGGTATGTCGAATTCATTTCTCTGGAGGCTATGTTCCCTGATCTATAGCCCCTCTTCGACATCCAGGGTTGGACCACCTTCTCGTACTCCCACACGCAGTATTCTCCACGTGTTGTGATGGAGTTCTTCAACAACCTTGGGCTATCAGACACTGGTGAACTCTACACCAAGGTGAAAGGAACTCCCTTCAAAATCACACCCAATCTTCTCACTCGTGCTTTTCAAATCCCCAACTCTGGCATTGATGTTCTGATCAATCATCCTGCTGCATCAGACTATTACCATCTTAACACTTTGCAGCCATATGATTCTACCAAGGATCGTCTGAAGTTGAATGTCAATTCCTTCCCTCCTCTTCATCGTCTCATACATCACATCTTCACCACCATCATTGTGCCAAAGGATGGCAGCCGGGAACTTGTGACTGAGGTTCACAAATCCCTTTTCTACTCTTTTCTCAATAGTGAATAGGTTAATCTGCCTCTTCTCATGATTGACCTCCTTAGGCAATGCTTCCGCAATTCCAAGAGGTCAATGCCCTATGCTTGCCCCATTACCTCTCTCCTCCTCTTCCTTGGCATCAACATACTTGAAGGAGAGATGGTCACTCTCAAATCCCGCAGTTCCTTTGATCTTACTGGAGCCCATAGGATGGGCTACAAGTTCATTGATGGGAAAGTCACTAGGGACTTAAAGGGCAAGGAGCAGGCCAGTGAAGAAGATTCTGATCATGAAGATGCTGATGCGGACTCCCAAGCAGAGCCAATGGACGCTAAGGGAGATGATGATGAAGATGCAGAAGATGCCGAAGACCAAGGACTACCAGATCAAGCACCATCTTTTAGAGATTTCATCGCTGGTCATATGGCTCAAATGTAGCAACAGCTTACCACCGGCTTTGAAAATCTCAACACACGTTTTGACCATGTTGAAACAAGGATGGATGCACTGGCCGACACTCATGTGCAAATTCAACATCGGCTTACCAGACTCTCTACGGAGTTTCATGAGTTCCGTCATCCCGCTGCTCTTGGGATTGATGATGTTTAGAGGGTTTGGGACTTAGTTGTGGATCCTTTGGTTGGTTGGCTTAGCATTAAGTTTTTTTTTTTTTTTTTTTTTTTCAGTGTGTTAGGTTGCTTTGTCAGTTGTCTTATTTCCCTTCATTTGTTTTTGTTTAGTCATGTGTGTTATCTTTTTTTAACTGTGTACTTTAAAGCAATATCAAAGAAAACACAGTTCGTGCTTCCTCTTCATCCACGTGAGCATGTGCAATATCTTTTTGGATGTTGTCAAAAGGGGGAGAAACATCAATTGTATCAATTGCAAATTTTTATCATCATTAAAAAGGGGGAGAATGTTGGGTTCTAATGTGTATGATGACATATGCTTCAATGTTTTTGATGATGAGTAACATAATTGATGTTGTGTATGTGGTGTAAATGACAAAGACAATTATGAAATGAAATAATGACAATCATGCTTCTATTGATCACCTATAGATTCATTGTATCTCACTTAGAGTGATTCTCAATGTAGGTGTGAATGTATATAAGACAAGCATCAAAATACAAGAGCAAATGAACAAGAAAAAGACATCAAGTGATCACC
The DNA here is from genome assembly GCA_014218235.1 of Colocasia esculenta. Classification (NCBI taxonomy): domain Eukaryota; kingdom Viridiplantae; phylum Streptophyta; class Magnoliopsida; order Alismatales; family Araceae; genus Colocasia; species Colocasia esculenta. Next base: position 90,024,155 of record CM024757.1, read on the forward strand.
TGTCGACACCCAAGATGGCCTCTGTCGATAGATAGAGACAGTCAGAAACATGAAGCTTCTGGAAACAAAGATGATGCTTTTCCTGTCGACAGAAGGAAGGTACCTGTCGACAGATGAATGCTGCCTATCGACAGCAAGCAATCGCCGGTCGACAGACACAAATAGATAAGGCCACTCCTGCAAGACCATGATTCTGGAAACTAGAAGTCTGTCAGCATCTGTCGATAGACACAATATTGGCTGTCGACAGACGAAGAGAAAACTCAGTTACGAGATTTGGATATGTTCTATATTTGGGTGTTTCCTTTTAACATGTCTCTCTAAACTTAGACACCCATATATATAGAACATATTGAGGTATTTTCACAGCAAGAAGCCACCATACCAAAACCCTAAGCAAAACCCAAGAGGGAAAGCTTCTTCTTGCTGCTCAGCTTCAACCCTCTGTCCAGGGCGAGGAAGATCCATCTTCCGAATGGAGTTGGAGTCGGTTCGTCCATGGTTCAAGCTTCCACGTCATCTGATAATCATCAAGTTCAAGCTTGGAGTTCTTCTGGACGACCAGCGACAAGAGTTCTTCATCTAGATTTGACTTTTCATCTCAGAACTCTTGTTCTTTCATACTTTTCATATATCTGTGTGTGTGGTAGTGGTTTGAGCATTCCTTGTGCTTGATTCACGTGTGGCTAGTTGTTCTGAATGCGTGTTTACTTCAGACAACGTGGGTGAGTGTGTTGTAAGAGTCGAACTCGCTCATAAGAAGTCGTTCTGCGTGTGTGTTTGGACGGTGGACGTAAGATACACAAGTTGTGTACTCCGAACCACCTTAAATCATCGTGTCTGTGGTTTGAACGTTTTACTATAGATGTTTGGTAGGCACGTTGGTTTCTCACACGTCAGATAGATTGTGATTTGTTCTGCTCATAATCAACACATACATCTTAGCTCGAATTCAATGCAGTTCTGTTTGAGATTTCGATAAGTTAGTGTTACCATCGAAAAGAAGGTCATAGTGTTTCTAGTTGGTAGTAATCTATTCAACCCCCCCTTCTAGATTACTGTTAAGATAGTTTCGCATATCTTTCAATTGGTATCAGAGCTTTGGTTTCTCCGATTTTCTGTTTTAATTATTTGATCTTATGATCAGGAGAAAGTCGATGTAATGGAAACTAACAAAGGCTTTATGGCTGAAGGACACTCAGTGTCCAGGCTACCCTTCTTTGATGGCACTGACTATCCATATTGGAAAAATCGTATGCAGGTCTTTCTAAGAGCTCAAGACTATGAGCTATGGAAGATCGTCAACAAAGGAGCATATGTGCTACCCAAGGATGAAGATACTTGGACCAAGGAACAAATTCGTAAAGGAACTCTCAATTGGAGCACATTGAACATGATGCAGTGCGCCGTGCATCCCAAAGAGTTTTCAAGAGTCTCCACATGTACTTCAACAAAAGAAATGTGGGACAAGCTTGAACTCATTTACGAAGTTACGTCTGAGGTAAGGGAAACCAAGGCTAGCATGCTTATATCTGAATATGAATTGTTTAAAATGAAAAATGAAGAAATAATTTCAGATATGTTTGCTAGATTATTGTTAATAATCAATGGATTGAAAGGTCTTAAGAAGGAGTATACTGAAAGTGACTTAGTAAGGAAGATACTTCGGTCTCTTCCATCCTCCTGGCATACTAAGGCCACTGTCATTGAGGACTCTAAAGACCTTTCAACAATGAAATTAGATGAGCTAATTGGATCTTTGATGACCTATGAAATAAATATAAAAAGAAAAGAAACTGAAGAAAATCCCAGAACATCAATTGCTGTAAAAGCTCACAACAAGAATTCCTCTAGCTCCAAGAAAGATATTCAACAGGAAAGTGATGACAATGAAACGTCTAGTGATGGTGGGAATGATGAAATGGTCATGCTCACTAGACAGTTCAAGAAATTCCTAAGGTTCAAAAGGAAAGGCTCAGGTAACTTCAAATCCTTTCAAAAGAAAGATTTCTCAAATAAATTTGACTCTAACAAAAAATCTGACATAATTGTGTGCTATGAGAGCAAGAAACCAGGGCACATGAGAGGATAATGTCTAGATCGCAAGAAGAAACTGAAGAAGGATAAATTCACCTTCAAGAAAGTCAAGGCAATGATGGCGACTTGGAGTTATGAAGATGAAGACGAGGACGCACAAGCAAGCTCTGGAGATGAAGAGATTCATTGTTTTTTTTTTTTTTTTGGTCGGTCAACCAAAGGGAATGAATAAATAATAAGGAAACAAATTACATAGGGATTGAGCTAAGCAGCTCAATAGACGAAAGTAAGAAAAGAGGAGATGACACTACAAGCTAGTGACTATCTTGAACACAGGCAGAACCCAGAAGAGACAACTACAAAGTAGGATGTAAAATAATATTAAATCTGCTACAAAGAGACTTAGACCGACCAGTCAAAGTTTGATTATAAGTGGTCGCTTCAATGCAAGACCGAACATCTTGAATGATAGAGAGAGTCGTGTGAATGGTAGAAGTGGAAACACCTTCAAATGTTCTGGTACACCTTTCTCTCCAAAGCCACCAGATGGAGGCCCGAAACAGGAGTCTGGCTAGATTGGTAGCGAATCCATCTTTCCTGAAGCTATTTCTGAGAGACTTCATTTCCTGCAAAATGGAATCCCGAGGGCGTCTTTGAATATTAAGCCTGTGGAGAATCTCAGCCCAGACTTTATTGGAATAAGGACATTGAAAGAATAGATGATCTTCAGATTCTTCTGATTGGCAACAAAGAATACATCTACTTGGAAATTGGAAACCTCTTCTCCTCAAGTTGTTGATGGTTGGAAGTTTATGCAAGATCGCCTGCCAGCAAGTTAGGGAAAATCTTTGGATTGTAGGCCCCTTCCAAACCCAGTCCGCCCATCCCACAGGTTGATGCTGCTCCCTAATAAGATTCCAAGCTTCTTTGACACTAAACTTTCCATTTTTCCAAACGATGGCGTCACTCTGGCAAATATTAATGCTTTGAATCAGTGGGTAAATATCAAACATATCAATAGAAGTCCTTGGCGGTAAAATCCAGCAGTTCTCATGAATAAAGGTATCACAGGTGGTATGTTTTTGAAGACCAAGGTGTTGTCGAAGTCTGTCCCCCAAGATCATATGAATACTCTTGCCATGAATCCAAGGATCAAAGAAGAAACTCATCTTGCTTCTCTCACCAACTTGGTAAATAATGTGACTCATTAACCATTGACGTTGTTTTAGAATAGATTTCCAAGCCGAAGAGTGATATGCTTTTAGCTTGATGGTCCATATGGACTCTTTCTTGAGGTACTTTTCATGAATCCACTTTATCCAAATAGTATCTTTGTTTTGAAGAATTTCCCAAAGATTTTTAGAAGCAGACGCCCTGTTCCAGTCCATGAGGCGTCGGATGCCAAGCCCTCCTTCATTCTTAGGTTTACAAATATCCTTCCAACTCACCATATGGATAGAGTTTTGAGAAGAAAGACCCTGCCAATAAAATTTACACAGAAGATGCTCGATATCTTGAAGGATGGCAACCGGGGAGAAGGAAGGAAACAGACCAGTAAATAGAGAAAGTAGAAAGGACAGATTTAATGAGTTCCAATCTTCCTGCCCTAGAAAGAAATCTGGTTTTCCAAGATTCTATTCGCTCTTTGATTTTCTCAATAATGGGTTGGCAATGCTAGAGATTCATTGTTTGATGGCAAGGAGTGAGAACTCCGCTCAAGTAAATTCTTCTTTTGAGAACCATACTGTTGATGAATGGGAAGAGGCATACATCGTTCTCTTTTAAAATTTTTATGAATTGAAATCTGAAAATAAAGCACGGAAGAAGAAAAATTACCTCACAAGGAAAGCAAGCAGCTCTCATCTTCTGTCCCGATTACTATCCAGTCTCCAAACTCTTTTATTGATTCTCCGACCATGGTGTCTAATCATACAACGGAAAGTTTCTCTTCTGCTAGCGTAAATCCGACATTGCCCACGGTGGCTAAGCTTCCTCCTATGGCAGAGAAGAGATCCTTCCAGGATCCTCAACTCAAAGAAATCCTTCCTACTGTTAGTGTAAATCCGGCAAGCCCCACGGTGGCCAACAGTAACGTCTCTTCTCTGCATGCCATCTCTGGAAAAGATTCTGATAACATGCACCAGAAAAAAGAAAGTGGAAGATTTGATATTTCTAAGCTTAGGGACACTGATCGTGTTAACAATATAGATCGGTGTAAAAACCGATCGAGATCTCATACCTCTAAGTATCAGCTATGAATATCCTTTCTTGGAATGTAAGGGGCATGAACAAAAAGTCTAAGCTTCTGGCTGTGAGAAATGAACTGAAAAAATCAAAATGCATCATTGCTGTGCTCTGTGAGACCAAGATTAAGGAGCCTCATCATGACATCCTCAAGAATTCTGTTTGGCCGAATTCTAGTATTATTCATAACTATAATAGTTCCTGGAGGGGCCGTATCTGGATACTTTGGAACCAAAATCTCCTCTCTATTTTTGTTATATCTGAGAGCTCACAGTATATTCATGTCAGGTGTACCAATACTACATCTGGTGACTCTTTCCTTCTCACTGCGGTTTATGGCTCCAACATTTTATATGAGAGGAACACTCTTTGGAAAGATTTGCTTTATCATTCTCATACCATATCTGATCCTTGGATTATTCTAGGGGACTTCAATACAATTCGTTACTCTGATGAGAAGAAGGGTGGCAATCCTGTCTCACCATCTGTTCTAGCTCACTTTAATCATTTCATTGATGCTTCTGCGCTTCTGGATTTACCCCATGTGGGGAATAGCTTATCCTGGAGTAACATGAAATCGGGTTCTCAAAGAATCTCTGTCCGCCTAGACAGGGCTCTGGTGAACTCGGCCTGGGTCAACAAGTATTTCAGGTTCCAGTCTACATTATGAACCTAGACTTATCTCTGATCATTCTATGTTGCTTGTTACGAACATCACTACTCAGTCTACTGTCTCCAAACCAGACCATTTAAATTTTTTAACATGTGGATCTCCCATCCCAATTTCAAAACAATTGTGCAGAATGCTTGGAATTGTAATGTTCAGGGGTCACTGCTCTACCAAGTTTGTAAGAAACTTAGGTCTGTTAAATTCGCTTTGCGTGATTGGAACAAGAATGAGTTTGGTAAGGTGGATACCAATACTTCTAAAACCAGGGATGCTCTTAAAGAAGTTCAGGAACATCTTGCTCGTAATCCTCTGGATACTCATGCTCAGAATCAAGAGATTATCTGCAGGAAAGAGTATTTCAAAGCTTTGGAAATTGAAGAGTCTTATGCTAAACAAAAATCGAAGCAGCAATGGCTCACTCTTGGTGACTCGAATACTAAATTCTTTTATGCAGCCATCAAAGCAAGAAGAATTCAAACCTGCATCAGGAAATGCAAATCTAGTTGTGGTTCTACTCTCACAGCCTATGAAGACATTCGGGATCATGCTATCTCTTTCTATGAAAAGCTGCTTAATAATTCTCATGATAGCAGAAATCCGTCAATTAACAACTGTAAAGCCCTTTAGATGAATGATGTCAATTTGCTTGTTAAGCCTTTTACTATGGAGGATGTTAAACAAGTTGTGTTCAACTCCCCTAAGGATAAAAGCCCTGGCCCAGATGGTTTCTCTGCGGAATTCTTCACTAGTTGCTGGGATATTGTCGGCGACCTTTTTTCTAAAGCGATCTTGGATTTCTTTGTGGCTGGTAAATGGGAAAATCAGATCAACTCAACTTTATAGCTCTTGTTCCCAAAGTTAAGAATGCAGATACTCTTGATCAGTTCCGCCCGATCTCTCTTTGTAATTTTATTTACAAAGTTATTACTAAGTTGATGGCTGACCGCATGAAGCTTGTGCTCCCTTCTATTATTAGTCACCACCAGACTGCTTTATACCTGGCAGGAATATTCACAGTAACATTCTCCTAGCGAATGACCTAGCAAAAGATTTGCATTCAAAGAATAAAGGTACTCTTATCTGCCTTAAAGCTGACCTTTGCAAGGCCTTTTTTTTTTTTTTTTTTTGGTAAGTAATACCGAATTTTGTATTAAATAATGAATATCCTGGCACAATTACAATGATGTATCCATGCTATCACAGGCCGATAGCTAAAGAAGAACAAGAGCTCACGGAGTGAAGCCCAAAACACAAGAATATCAAGTCGTTTGGATATTAAAATTCCTGATGATTCTGCTTGCTCTATGATCTAGAGTAGTAGTTTGAATGTATGACTCTGTGATGTTGCGAACATCCGATAATATGGACAAGAGGACTTGCATGGGACTGCGGCTCTTTGATTCAAATATCCGCAAGCATCGCTCTTTCCATATCCACCACAGTGCAGCTCTAAAAGCAGCAAAAGCCACAGCCTGTCTTGCGTCTTTCTCCTTGAAGCTTCTCATCAATCTGTCACCTTCGGCCATGGTAGTCTCCATGGGGTTGCTATGAATATCCATTCTTTGTAAGAGTTTCATCCAAATCCAGAAGCTGTAGGAGCAACTGAAGAAGAGATGGTTAATGTGTTCTTCATGCTGATTACAAAGGACGCAGATGTTAGGACCATGTAAGCCTCGCCTCTGTAAAGCATCAAACGTGAGAATCCCGTGCATCATGACCTGCCAAGTATGTAGTGATTGCTTTTGGTTTGTAGGTCTCTTCCAGGCTAATAGGAACCAAGGAGCTTTGGGATAAACTACCCTCTTCAGATCATATAGGTGCTGATTGCTGATGTTCCCATTGTTATGTTTCCACACAATAGAATCCTCTTGGTTAGCTGAAATGGTGATGTTATAGATCCTGGGCCAAATATCAAACATCTCAGGAGATGTGGGAGGGGGGAGACACCATCTCCCGTTTTGAATAAAGGAGCTGACCGAAGCAAAAGGAGAAAGACCAAGAAGCGTCCTTATGAAACTACCACCAAGAGAGTTAATGGACTGTCCATCAATCCACGGGTCCTCCCATAAGTTGATAGAAGTTCCATTGCCAATTGTAAAGGTGACATGAGGTTGAATCCAATCTCGAACTTGAAGCATGCCTTTCCAAGCTTGAGAATGGTAAGTTTGTGCTTGCACCGCCCATATGGATTTCTTCTTGAGATATCTACTTCGCACCCATTGGTGCCAAAGCGAATCATGATGAGATAATAGCCTCCAAAACTGCATGGTAAAAGTTGCTGAATTCCATTCTGCTAGGCGCCGTAGACCCAGCCCGCCCTCATCTTTTGGTCTGCAAACATGATTCCACCTCACAAGATGGAAAGGCTTATAATCACCAGCTGAGTGCCAGAAGAAGTTTCGAAGAAGCCTTTCCACTTCCCCAATCAAACCTTTAGGCAGCAAATAAGAGACAGCCCAGTAAATAGTATAGGAATGCAGGACAGAGCGAATCAACTCCAGCCTGCCAGCCTTAGAGAGTAAACGAGTCTTCCATGAAGCTATACGTTTAGTGATTTTTTGAAGAATTGGAGCACAGTGATGAGAAGTCAATCTTGTGGAAAATAAAGGTAAGCCCAAGTATTTGGCTGGCAGAAAACCTTCCTGAACTTTGAGAGCATCTAGGAGCGGTCCCTTTTGTTGCACCTTCTCACCTATGAAGACTTTACTCTTATCAGAGTTCAATTGCAGACCAGAATAGCTATAGAAATCTTCAAGAATTTTGGATATGCATCTAGCTGAAGAGATATTTGGTTTAATGAAAAGAAGAAGATCATCTGCAAAAACCAAATGTGATAGACTGGTATCTCCAAAAGTTGGAACATGCAGCAGACCTTCTCTCAATTTCTGCTCGATCATGATAGATAGCCCTTCCATAGCAACACAAAAGAGGTAAGGTGATAATGGGTCTCCCTGGCGGATACCATTAGATGAGTGAAAGAAACCAACCGGGCTCCCGTTGAGCATAACAGAAAAAGTAGCTGAGTTGGTAAGAACATCAATCCATTGAACCCACTGCTCCGGGAAACCCATCTTCCTCAGAATGAGGAGAATAAAATTGCGATTAACAGTGTCAAATGCTTTCTTCAAATCAACCTTCATGCACAATAAGTTTCCTCTATGTTTGGAGTGAATATCTCTCACAAGATCATTTGCCAGAAGGATACTATCTTGAATTTTCCGACCCTTAATGAAAGCTGACTGATTTTTGCTAATTAGGAAAGGCATGAACTCTTGCATTCTATTAGCAATAAGCTTCGTGAAAATCTTGTACAGGAAGTTGCATAGAGATATGGGCCGGAACTGATCAAAGGAATCAGCACTCTCACTCTTAGGAATAAGGGAGATGAAGGTGTGGTTTACCTGGCGAAGCCATCTTCCTCCAGTAAAAAAATAGTGCACAGCAGCAAGAACGTCATCCCCAACAATATGCCAACAAACTTGGAAGAAGTCGGCCGGAAAACCATCTGGCCCAGGGCTTTTATTCTTAGGTGCAGACATGACAACCTTTGTTATTTCAGAATCAGTGAAGGGTTTCATGATGTTCTTCCTGTCTTCCTCAGAAAGCACTCTAGTAGTTTGAATATCGGTGGATTCATAAGTGTGCTGTTGGTTTAGGAGGCTATGGTAAAAATCAAGCGCATGATCCTTAATCTTGGTCACCTCATCAGTAACATTTCCATCCGGCATCTTACATCTTCGTATGGTATTCATCATTCTTCTCCCCTTGATACTAGCATAGAAGAACTTGGTATTGTCATCAGTCTGGGTTAACCAGTGCTGCTTGGCACGTTGCTTGGCATAAGAAGCTTCCATTGTAAGGGCCTGAAAATAGTCTTCACGGGCACACTTTTCTTTCTCAATATAATCATTATTCAACGGGTCTATTTCCAAATTATCCTGAGCTGCATGAAGAAGAGTGACTGCACCATTCACTTTATGACTGATCTCACCAAACTCCACCCTGTTCCACACCTTCAAAGCAGTCTTAACAGCACGAAGCTTTTTGCAGAGAACGAAAATTGGCGTGCCATGAACCTGGGTATTCCAAGCTTGTTGCACAGTAGGAAGAAAACTTTCATGCTGAGCCCACATAGAAAAGTACTTAAAAGGTTTAGGGCCCCCCGCTATAGTCTCTTCTGTGAAGATGGAGAGTTGCGCATGATCAGAGTGAAGTTTATCCCCATAAGAGACATAACTATCAGGATATTTGTTCAGCCAATACTGATTGATCAAGGCTCGATCAAGTCTGCAAGCTATTCGTCTAGCCCCTACAGAGCGATTATTCCATGACATGATGCTTCCTATACTCTTCAAATCCAGCAAAGAGGAATGGTCTAAGCAGTCATTAAAATCTCTAAGGAGAGAAGGAGTCAACCTCCTTCCACCAATTTTCTCATCAGGAAATCTAACACAGTTAAAGTCACCCACAACTAACCAGGGCAAAGAAATAGTAGTAGAGAGCGTTGATATGTCCTGCCAGAGAATTTTCCTTTCATGAGTGAGATTGGACCCATACACAGCAGTTAGGTGAAAGGAATCACCAGTTGAAATATCAGTGCAATCCAGATGGATAAGCTGAGAAGTGGCTTTAACACAGTGGGCATGAACAGCGACTCCATTCCAAAGAACCCAGATTCGGCCTCCAGGATGCTCATTGTAGTTATGGATGATGTTTAAATGAGGTGCAACAGAGAGTCTTCGACTGACCATTTTATCCAACTTAACTCTTGTTTCAAGAAGAACAGTAATATGTGCATTAGCTGTCGAGATTGAGCGCTTAACACTCAATCTATTAACAGCTTTATTTAGACCCCTAACATTCCAAGTGATCACCTTCATTATTAACTATGAGATAGGGAACGTATCCTAGCTTGTAGCTTATCCATCGTGTTACTCACGGATGAACCTGACGTGGTTGCATGGGGCTGCATGGCACCATGACGTGCAGGTGACGAAGGTGAAGGACCCTTCCCCGGTTTTATGAATCTTCCAAGCATGGATGATGGAGCACTTCCATCAATAAGATCAGATTCTGAATTCAAATTTTGCAGCGCAGCAAATCTGTTAGATGACTTCCCTCCATTAGCCTCCCTTGCTTTGTCAATATTCCTTCCCGGGGAGCCTTTAGAATATCTTGTGAAAGAATCCCGCTCCTCAGAATTATTGGATAGAGACTGGTTGTCATGACTATGTATAGTGTGTGAACCTTCCTCTCTATGTATCGATCTTCCTGAATTGAGAATAACCACATTATTCTGTTCTTTCCCATAATAAGAATCCCCTACCTTCGGCAAGATTTGCTCACACGCAGCATCCATACCTTCCTTCATTTCAGAAATGTGCAATGGGCGCTTGAGACTTTCCGTAGAATGAGTCATTGCCATCCCTCCAATTCGACTAGTTTGTCCATCTGTCCCAGAATTATTTCCTTCCCTCGGAAGGCTAGATATTCCAGAATCTACAGAAATAGAATCCATACCTCCATCTCCACTTCTGCCTGCAACTTGCGATGAAATGAAATCAGTAGTCATTGGATCATGTGGATCTGGCGTTGCATTGATTATTTCATTTTCTGCATTTTTATTCTTGGGTCGCCACACTCTCTTTTGAACTTTAATCTCTGGTCGACATTCTCCTTTGCCATGGCCATAGGAATTACAATCAGTGCACAGCATTGGCTTCCATTCGTACTCTACAAGGATAGAATCAAAGCTCCCATCTCCATTCATAATATTAACTTCGGAGGGAAAGGTAGCATCAGTATCAACTAAAACACAGACCCGGGCAAAGTGAAGTCTCTTCCTACTCGAAGTGAGCGAATCCATGTGGAGAGGCTTCCCCAGGAGACTAGCAAGCTTACTGAGCCCCTTAACAGTCCACCATCGAAGGGGCAGTCCCGGGAACTTGACCCAAATCGGCAGACTGGTCAGAGCTTCTTTCTCCATTTGAAGTGTCGGATCCCATCGGCGGAGAACCAGGGGATGCCCACGAATACTCCAAACCCCATCAAGAATTCTTAGGAGATCCTCTTCCTGGTTGAAGACAACAAGGAAGAAACCACCCTCTCTCATTAGAAGCTCCATATTTCCTTTCGGTTGCCAAACGTTAACAATGAAAGCTTGAAGGGCATTGTATAGAGGTCGAAGGCCAATGCAGTAACCCATGAGAGCAAAGCGCCAGGACTCCTGAAGTTCTTTAGCATCTTCTCCATCAAACACAGCATACTTCTTATCATCGACCATTGTGGGTTCTATAAACTCCAGAGTTGATCCATGCACACGAGCATCACCTTTCCCTGTTGCACCAAATAGAGAAGACCATGGTTTACGAACCTGGGAAACTCTGGAACTAGATCTTCTGGCTGCACGATCAGATCTCTCCATCGCCCTGCCTCTGGAAGAGGAGGCCTCGATCGCTCGATCCGCAAGGTCCGCTGAAAGGCCCATCATCGGACCTCCTTGAACCTTCATTCCCGCTTCCACAGCAAGAAGCTTGTCCATGAAGCAAGCAAGAAACTAAGGAAGGATTGTGTAGACCCCGGTTGGAGGAGTTCCAACCGGTGGTAGCCCTGAAGAGGAAGTCTTCCCACCGGGAAGAGCTCTCAAGGCAAGGATCCCTCCTCAGCTCAGGAGAGAAGCCTCACCCACCGCCAGAGGGCGGGGGTGAGCCCCAGACCTCTCGCCTGCCCACAGAATCCCCAGAGCTTCTCTCTCTAGAAAGTTAGAGAGAGAGCCGGCCCCTTTCTGTTGTTGTTGTTCAAACCACAATTAGATCAATGCACAAAGATTTTTAGGTGGTTCGAAAATCACACCATGTGATTCCTACATCCACCCCTCACACAGTGAGAATCCACTAAACAACCTGGGTACAACACACCCACTGGAGCCAGACAACTCCAGCCACCTGAGTTTACAACTCACACAAACTCTAGAGTAAGACTACTCTAGAACCCTGAGCAAGACTGCTCAACAACACCTTGAGTGCGACGACTCAAAACCATTGAGCTCGACGGCTCACAAACAACTTGCTAGAAACACACAAGACTCAGATCCTCTAGCAAAAGATCTAGTCCAACAAGAGTGAATTCATGAGACTCATGCAACAACCCATGCACAATCTCAGAATTACTTAGAAGAGAAAAATGAAGATGAGAATTGTATTGATAGCTTTTTTCTTCAGATGTACTCCCTTGTAGAAGGTCGAATTGTGAAGGTCTTTGATCTCTGGAAGTTCCTGGGCGATGCTCTGCAATTCTGATCTTCAGGATCTTCCTTGGATTCTTCACAGAAGTCGGATTCTACTTGATCTGCTTCCTTGAGGTGATCCAATTGGTTCTTCAACGATCAATTTCCACTTCTCATGCTTGAGCAGATGAGAATTTGGCTTGAGGAAGCACTAGGAAGGCAAGAACAGGGAGGAGAAACCTTCTAGCCGCCAACAAGACTTCTGGGAGGCTCTGAAAGGGTTCTTGCATGTTGGATAGCCAATAGGAGGGTATTTATACCCCTAATAGTCCAAATGTACCATTGGGGGTCGTGGGCACACGATCCAAGGCTAATCCAACAGTTCCCTAGGGTGCCACGTGTCCAAGATAAAGTTTATGTCACAGAGATTCCGGAGTGTGTCGACTTGCCCATGAGGTGTGTCGACACACTATCCCAGACTGGCAAATCAATTCCCTGGGAGAGGTCTCTAGTGTCGACCTGAGATGATTCAGTGTCGATACCATGTCCCAGACAGCAAAACAGCCCTTCTGGGAAGGCTCTCTAGTGTCGACTTGATATCATCTCGTGTCGACCTGCTTTGGCCATCTGAAAAACAGGCCTTCTGGGAGAGCCATCTAGTGTCGACCTGCCTGCATTTGGTGTCGACCTGCTTTAGCTATCTGAACAACAGGCCTTCTGGGAAGGCTATCTAGTGTCAACACTATCTGATTTAGTGTCGACCTGAGATGGAAGCCTGTTAACATATTTCTCTGGGATCTGTCTCTAGTGTCGACCTGCCCCGGACTAGTGTCGACACTAGTTGATCTTTTCTTCACATTTCTGCCTTTGCTCTGAGCCATTGTGTCGACACCATTGATGGTTGTGTCGACACTACCTTTGCAAGAAAATGTTTGTCCCTGAGAAAATAACACAAAAATCATTAGTTAAATGTATTATCATGAATATAAATGATAAATGTGCTTGGAAACATGATTTTTGAATATTGGTAATTCAGGTGATGTATTTCACATGTTCCAATTTTTATGCATTAAAATCACAGCTTGTCATCATCAAAATATGAGGGGAAATGACTTGTTTTCACACTCAACCTAACAATCTCCCCATTTTTGATGATGGCAACCTTAAAACTAGATAAAAGTGAAGTTTTGATGAAAAGTGATTTTAAGCACCTTTGGTTATTTAACACTCAGTTAGAAAAGCATTGATTGTGACTGAGTGATGTTTTATTTCTTTTTATTCTAACTTGTCAAAGACCTTTGAACATTTTTTTTTTGGGTAACATTTTAAGATCACACACATGAAAGACACAATGTTACTAGAAGTGAATTATTTGCACAAAGAGGCCAAGCAGCTTGACAAGCAATCATCACATTCACATTCATTCAAAAAGTTTTCAATCACATTGAAGACACAAAGATTTCTATTCATTTCATTCACAAAATATGAACATTGCAATCTTCAAAAACACATTTAAAAATCATTACAAGTTCTTGCTATCTTCTCCCCCTTTGACATCATCAAAAGAAATTACATTAATGGGGAGGAGGAGGAGGAGGAGGAATGGGTATCAAAATGGTCTCAATATCTGTCAGTCTCTTTTCCATTGAAGCCAGACTGAACTTCATTTGTGCTTGGATAGTGGAAAGTCTTGTATGCAATAGATGTTCCATTCTCTCTGAGTTCTCTGACATTGTAGCTTGAAGGGCACTGAATTCTGTTGACATTGGCTGTGAAGATGAAGAAGAGCCAGCTGACCAAGCAGGTCTATTCAAAACTTTGAATTCCTTTTTAAGAGCAGACATCTCTTCATCAATATGAGCAGACAAATTCTTCATGCTCTCCAAGTCTTTTTTTTTTTTTGCTAAGTAATAATGTATTAAAATTGGGGAATAATGTACATACCTATGGTCAAGAAGACATAGGCAAAGGTTCCTATTGAGGAGTAGGAGAGTGCACCCCACCTCAGAGAGGTAGAATGGTCCCACTCCACCACTCACTACAATAAGATAACCAAGATGAACACCTCATGACCACACAATCTGTGGACTATGAGTAAGATAATGAGAAACGAAGAATTGCCTAGGAATGAGATATGTTGAACCGAGTGAGGATCTCTTTTTCCCTTCTATTACATCCGCTAATTACATTATTTTCCATGCAAAGCTTGATATCTAGCAACGTCCTAATGAGAACTTGCATGTTAGTGATTTGTTTGTTCTCAAAAATCCGAAGACATCTTTCTCTCCATATCCACCATACCGCAGTCTTCAAAGTAAGTTTCATGCTCTCCAAGTCATCTACCAAATGAGCAAAAGACAGCCTAGTCTTAGAAATCTGAGAGAGTGTCTCCTTTGTGTTGAAGACATTATCTTGGGAATTTTCCAAAATTCCCTTAAGAACTATTTCCAACTCCTTTTGATGCTCTTTTAGCTCAACTGAAGCATCTGCCAATGTGCCTATCAGCCTGTTAAACCTTTGTGTTGCATGGTCAGAAGCTGCTTTTTGTTCAATAAATTTGGCAGACACAGTGTTCTCCAACCTCTGAATCCTCAACTCAAAATTTTCTGACATGGTCTGAATGGAGGTGTTCAAAGCATCAAATTTGTCATTTAAAAAGGTGTATAGCTCTGGTGGAACAGAAGGTCCACCAAAGGATGTGGATGCATGAACTGGAGGTTGTGGAGAAAAGGATGGAATTTCAGTTTCAAGGTTCATGGAGAAGGAGGGCTGAAGTTGAGGTGAAAGAGGGGCATTAAATGGTTTATCAACTTGAGCTGCCACATGAGGCTGATCCTCATTCATTGGAGGCTGGTCCTCATGCACTTGAGGCTGATCCTCTGGAGTTGGAGGCTGATCCTCTTGCACTGGAGGCTGTTCCTCTTGGACCACAGGGGCCTCTACTGCAGCTAGCCCTCTCCTCACCTTATCACCTACAATCCTAAAGCCCATAAATTTTTGAACATGCTTAAAGCAATAGATGTTGGACTTAGGAATTTTCTCAGACTTCTCATTCTCAAGAGACACACCAAAGTGTTTGAAGACTTGAGTCAAATGGGCTGCATAAGGAAGTGATCTATGCAAATCTGCCCTAGTGGTCTCAGAGACGATCTGGTACATGATGACATGGAGATTGACCTTTATGTCCTTGCTCATACAGTATAGCACAAACCTTTGGATGTCTGTGAGTCTGTCTCTCCCACCACCTTGAGGTGTTATGATAATGGTGAGCATGTGGTGGGTAAGCCTCAACACTGGTGGAAAAGTGTTGGTGTTGAATTTGGTGACATGAGTTTGCTTGAGATCAGACTCATCTGCAGGCAATCCAGTCAAGATGGTATATGCTTCATGAAGGTTGAACTCAAAGTTGTGGTAGTCTTCTCCTTCATCTGGAATTTTGAAAATGGTAGCTGCTATGTCTGTAGGCATATCAATTTCAATCCCTTTGACTTTTGACTTGTAGCCGACATATGTGCATTCCAAATGCATGTAGAACTCCTGGATAAGTCGTAGGTAGATGATGCGAAACTCTGAGATGAAGGGTTGCCAAGACTGAAATTTGAAGAAGTTTAGGACTTCAGGAAAGGCAGCATTCAGTTCACTGTCCTCTAAGTCCACAGCTCTGGGCTTCAAAATGGTCTTCCCTGCACTAAGTGGTTTGGAAGGAGTTCTCTTAGAGGGCTGGGAAGACTCTGAGGATGAGGAGGTTGACTTCTCAGAGACTTCAGAAGAGGAATCCAGAATTTTCCTCCTAGGGTAGGCAGACCCTCGACCTCGCCCAGAAGATGAAGCCCTACCTCTCTTAGCAGATGATGGGGATGCAGAGGACAGCCCTGGCTGCTCTGCAGGGTCATGGCACCTCTTGGTTCTCCTTTCAGTAGGAGGATCATCATCCGCCGAAATGGGCCTTGCCGTAGCCCTTGATTTTGCTCCACGGCGAGGGGCCTGCTTGGGTGCCATGGAAGCAGTATGGAGTGGAATAGGAGACGATGGAGAGTGAGGAATGAGAGAAGAGGAACAGTGATGGAATGGAGGAGGGAAGAGATGGAGATGGATTCGAAAACCTGCCGGATTCCAGGAAGAAGACGACCGTTGGGTCGACCTGGAGAAGAAAAAAGGGGGTTTTAGGGTATGCTGTCCCGCAGGTACATCAAATCCTTAACCGGCGCCCACGGCGAAAAATAGTCTGGCAGGGGGGTCAGTGTCGACACTAGAGGAGGTGAGTGTCGACCTGAGTGAAAGAGTGTCGACACTAGATGGAGTAGTGTCGACCTGGCCTGATGAAAATTTAAGATTTGAGTGTGGGAAAAATTATGTGACTTTTGGGATATCTTTAAAATGATAGGCAATGGGTGGAACAATCATTTCAAGGATATTTAAGAGACTAAAAAATTCATTTGTTAAATTTTGCAAAAATTCAACACAATTTAAGTTTTACACAATATCCAACAGGATATGAGCATTCAGTGACTTGAGTCATTAAAATGATGATTTGAGGGATATAATACATTTAACAATCAACTACACACTACCATATTCTTCAAGTCCAAAGAAATAAAAAAAATCTTTTAGACTAAAATCAAGTGTGTTGAAAGTAAACAACTTTTTAAGAACAACTTGATGATGGATAATAGTGATTCTTTTAAAACAATTCTCCAATGATATACACATTTTGTTTTTGAAACAAACTATCAAATGAGATACATCTTGTTCACTCAAGAACTAATGCTTTTCACACACTATAGTCCCTGGATACTAATGATTTATCCATTATCAAGTCTCAAAGGGGTAAATGATGACCTTTTGACATGAAAATATACATTTTTTAGACGCCAATATTTCCAGTTACTCAGTCATCATCAAAAAGGAATATGACATATTTGTTTTGCTTTGCATTTATTTTTTATTTTGAACCCCTTTGAACAGAGATAGCATTAGTGCCTCATGACATACATGGCACTTCATTCATTGTGAAGGTGTGCAGTTTCTCAGCACATGTGCCATTGCTCTGTTGAATTGACAAAATTTTGAAGAGTTTTTGACAAAAAAGACATCATCTATATCCAACATCAATTGCAAACAAAAACATGTTTACATTCAAGGCACACATTATCCTTCAGTCTTTGAAAGAGATCTAAATTTCTATAGTTTTGAAGAATATAGGTGAGAGTTGACAAATGAATATAGTAGATCACTCAAAGGATCATTTTGAGACTCTAGACACCTGAATGAGGACATCAAGCAAGGAAATTGATGTAATGCAAGAAAAGTTTTGAATTTTTCAAAAGATATAACTTGTGAATTCTCTAGCTCCCCCTGAGATGAAGATTTCAACCACTTTTCATCAGAATAAAGATATGCAAGTTTTTGAAATCAGGAAAGATTCTCTTTAAACAATAAAAGCTCCCCCTCAATAATTGCATTTTCATTTCTTGGTACTTGACGGAGACACATACTCTCGCATAGTGAAAGTGTCCAGACAAGCAGAACTTGTCCTTCTTCAAATCACCATTTGATATACCAAGAAGTTCAACACAATGTGAGTTGAAGAGTTCATTGTCAAAAAGAAATAGAAGTGAAATAGAGAGAGATATGATCAGTATGAATCAAGGAAGCAAATGAATATGATGATGCAAAGAACTCCCCCTCAGAAGATGCTTAACACTCAACCCAATCCCAATGGACATTTACAAAGACCAAGTTCTCTCCTTAAAGATGAGAATCTACTGTCAGGAAGGGGTTTAGTGAAGATGTCAGCAATTTGTTTTTCAGTTTCTATGAAGTGGAGTTCAAATGATTTCTTTGCTACCTCATCTCTCAAGAAATGATGCCTAATTTCAATATGCTTGGTTCTGGAATGCTGAATGGGGTTTTTATACAGATTTATTGCACTTGTGTTATCACAAAGAATCAGAACACAACCTAAATCTTGGTTATAATTAAGAAGTTGATGTTTTACCCAAAGAATTTGAGTTCCACATCTACCTGCTGCAACATACTCAGCCTCTACAGTTGACAGAGTAACTGAATGTTGCTTCTTAGAAGCCCAAGAGATTAGGCACCCACCTAAGTACAAACACAAGCCACTTGTGCTTTTTCTATCTAATTTACAACCAGCATAGTCAGCATCACAATAGGCAATCAAATCTAACTTGCAATTAGCAGGACACCAAATTCCTAAATCACATGTTCCAACAAGATATTTGAAAATTCTTTTAACAGCTAACATGTGACTTTCTTTAGGATTTGATTGAAATCTAGCACACAAACACACACTAAACTGAATATCAGGTCTAGAAGTTGTAAGATAAAGTAGAGAACCAATCATATTTCTGTAGGTCTTTGGGTCTACTGACTTACCATGAGAGTCTTCTTCTAGCTTAGCATTAATGGCAATTGGTGTGTTTGAATGCTTGAGGTTCTGAAAGTCAAACCTTTTCAAATGTTCTTTCACATACTTGGTTTGACTGATGAAGATTCCCTCATGTGTTTGGTTAACCTGCAATCCCAAGAAAAACTTTAGATCTCCCATTAAACTCATTTCAAATTCATTTTTCATTTGATTTGAAAATTCATTACACATGCCTTTATTGGTTGATCCAAATATTATGTCATCAACATAAATTTGGACTGCAATTATTTGTTTATTGACTGTTTTTGTGAACAAAGTTTGATCAACATTTAACCCAACCTTTTCCATTCTTTTTAATGGTTCTCCGGCTGGTTTCTTCCAAGCTACTAATGGTGTCAGACAAGGTGATCCCCTATCTCCTTATTTATTTACCATTGCTATGCAAGGCTTCACTAATTTGATGGATCATGAAGTTCTAAATGGTTATATCAAGATCCCTTCGGCGGCTAATGTTAAGATCTCACACATTGTTTTTGCGGACGATCTTGTTATTTTCTTCAAGGATGACATTACTACAGCTGAAAGAATCAAGAATGTGTTGCATGTGTTCTCAGCTTATTCGGGGCTTAAGCTTAACTATAATAAGAGCAAACTGTTCATTGGCGGAAAAGTCAGACACAAGGAGATGTTTCTTAAAACCATGAATGTTGGGGAAGGTTCCTTACCTGTTACCTATCTTGGTCTACCTCTTATTTCCACTTCAATCAAGAAAGTCCATTGTGTTCCTCTCATTGAGAAAATCAGCAGAAGATTGAGTTCCTGGAAAAATAAGTTGCTTTCTAAAGCTGGGAGGTTACAGCTTATCCAATCTGTGCTTCATTCATATTCTATATATTGGTCTTTAGCATTTTCGCTACCTAAGGGGTTGATTCACACCATTGAGCACCTTATTCGAAATTTCTTTTGGAAAGGGTGTGCTGACAGGAAAACTATGCACATGGTTAAATGGGATGTAATATGTAGGCCGAAAAAAGAAGGAGGTCTTGGGGTGAAAAATATCCTTGATTGGAATAAAGCGGCTTCAGCTAAGCTTCTGTGGGATGTTTTGCAAAGGAAGAATTCCCTATGGGTTGATTGGATCCATTCTAAATATCTTTCTAAGAACAACATATGGTGTATCAACTGCAAGGCAAACTACTCTAGTGCATGGAAAGCGGTTCTTCAAGAGAGGGATTGGATGAAAGATCAAATCACCTATCATATTGCAAGTGGTACTTCTATTAATATGTGGTTTGACCCTTGGCTGGCTGGTAAAAGTATTTATGAGATGCATGGGGATAGAGTCCGGCATGATCTGGGGGCTTCTAGAGATGCGAATATCTCTCACTTTATTCTGAATGGTGAATGGTGCCTGCCTACAGCTACTTCATTCCAAATGATTCATTTCGAAGTATAAGAATCCAAACAGATAATAATGACATGATAACTTGGAATCACAATAATAGCAAATTCTCCATCCATTCTGCATGGAATGAGATCAGACCCAAGTATGGAAAAATTTGCCATTACCCGTGGATCTGGGGAAGGCCGGGTGCTAACAAGTTCAAACTTTGTACTTGGCAAGCTACTTTGGGAAAACTTCCAACTCAAGACCTCATGCAAGAGAGAGGATACCATTTAGCTAATCAATGTGTTTTATGCAGATTTGAAGGAGAAAGCAACAAGCATATTTCTTTAGTTGTCCTTATTCTCAGTGGATCTGGAAAGAAATTTTGAAAAGATTTCAGGTTACAAGAACCCCGGCGTATGGTTTGAATAATGAGTTGAATCAGCTGCAAAAACAATTTCCCTATACACAATGCGATCCAGTCTCTTGCTCACCTTGCTTTGAAGACTTCGGTCTGGTGGATATGGAGAGAGCGTTGTTGTAGAAGTTTTGATGAGGTGAGCCGAAGCAACATGCAGGTGCTGATTTCCATTCTTCTCGATATCAAAATATGTATGGAAGACCACCAATATGATTTGAAAGAAGGAAGGGAGAAGGACATCTTTAGGAGATTCAACATATCTTTTTAGCTGAGTTCCTCTTGTAGTGTTCATCATTCTATAGTTTTTTTTTTCCATTCATAGTCCACAGCTTGTGTGGTCATGAATTGCTTTCTATTGTGATCCTAATGTTGTGTACGGTGGAGTGAGAATATTCTACCTCTCTGAGGTGGGGTACACTCTCCTGTCCTTCATTAGGAGTTCACTTCCTGTGTGCCACTCTTATGGCCACGGGTTCTGTATATTATTCGCTTTTCTTTAATGAAATTATTACTTACCAAAAAAAGTTTGATCAACATTTCCTCTAGAATATCCTTTTTCAAGCAAAAAGGAACTCAAACGGTCATACCAAGCTCTTGGAGCTTGTTTAAGACCATAGAGAGCCTTATGAAGCTTGAAAACATGGTTAGGATGTTTTTCATTTTCAAATCCAGGAGGTTGTTCAACAAAAACATTTTCCTTGATATATCCATTTAAAAATGTACTTTTAACATCCTTTGATAAACTTTGAATTTCATGGAGGATGCAAAAAAGCAAAATCCTAACTGCTTCTAGTCTAGCTACAGGGACATATGATTCTTCAAAGTCAATTCCAAACTCTTGATTGTACCCCTTTGCAACTAGCCTAGCTTTATTTCTTATGACTTGACCATTCTCATTCAACTTATTTCTGAAAACCCATCTAGTGCCAATGACTGTTTGGTCACTAGGTCTAGGTACTAATTCCCATACTTGATTTCTTTCAAATTGATGAAGTTCATCATGCATGGCATTATCCAATCAGAACTTGATAAAGCTTCATCAATTGACTTGGTTCAATTTGGAAAATTAGAGCTAGTGGGTCTTCTTCAATATCATGCAGGAATGATGATCTAGTCCTAACTCTATCATGCAAATTGCCAACTACATTATCTAATGGGTGATCTCTCAAAATTCGATGTTCAAAATTACCTGTTGAGGGGTACTTAAATTTGGAACAATGTTACCTGATCCACTTGAAGATGGTGAATTGATGTCCAAGAGTCCACTTAAGCATTTGGACAACATCGTCGGCCTCGAAGGGTGCGTGGCTAATCGGGTGCCACAACTTAAAACCCGGGCGGATTGGCGTGATTACTTCCGAGACATGCCCGGAACGCGTTTACTTTATTTGACACAACCTTTTACTAGGGACCTACGACCAGGCTAGCACCTGTGTGGACTTGCGGTTGATTGGGACATCCGAGTTTATCCTTTAAAACCCACACCGTTTGTCTCCCTCAACTTGGACTTCGCGGGCGCAACTTTGAAGGGCCATCTCACCTCTTGCCCATTAAAGACGTGACATCGGACAAAATAATGACGGTGAGGAGGTGAACACCATTAAAGCACTGGGGAAGGTTTGTTCCCTTAGGAGGCTGGTCTCAAATGTAGAGGAGGTTGAGAATGACTAGATGATTTATTGTACGAGAACTTGGGAAGTTGTGGCCCAAAGTGGCCTTCTGCAAACAACATGATTGAATCTTTAATGAAAATCGTATCGTTTCCTTAATACGGGCAAAAATGTCCCCTCAATGTGGTTGCATCATCCAAACACTTGAATTTCCTCCTCAGAATGAAGCCTCGGGTGGGTCCCTTTAAAATGCGTCCAACACAGACGTCGCGGATATCTTCTTGATCCACTCGACTTAAACCCGCAAACCTTTAAATTAAATCGCGTCCTCTGAATCCGACGTTTTCAGATTGTACTTCAAATTTTCAAAAATCGCACACCTCAGAGTCTGCGCCAGGTAATTATGTTT